>JAOQIF010000192.1:0-46791 GCA_026260285.1 Colletotrichum sansevieriae | reverse complement strand
CCCCCCCCCCCCCCCCACTCTCTTACTGCCTGCTCAAGATGCTTCGTTTCAGTGGCCTCTGGATATAGATGCCGTGTATCCAGGATCCACTGCACGATAGTCGGGGCCATTTCGATCGGTGTTGTTTTCGGGTCTCTCGCACTCGGAAGCTTGGGTTGGGCAATTTGCTGCGTAGCTGCCCTTCTGAACTCAACTCTCTGAAGTCTTGATTGAAGATTGGCAGTTGCAGCTCTAGCAACCAAGTCGCCTTGGCTGAGGTCAGTTATTCGCTGCACCGCGATGACTTCGAACCACCACAGCCGCCGTCACAAGAGGGGACGAAAGGTGCCAAGCCAAGCAATCTGATTAAGGTTAAGGATTAGGTACTTGCTAGCCGTCGTTGACACCTTATCGCCCCGCTCGCTGGCTGGCTAAACAGAGACGTGAAAGAGATGGTGCCGATGCAACGGTGGCCGAGACGACTGAGGACAAGTAATTGGATCGTTGGAGGGGCTGAAGCGAGTAGACGAAGACGAGTAAGCGAGGAATGCTTGGCTCAGAAAAACCGGGCTCGCCGGCGAGGGTAGTGGATCGATGATTTGCAATTTCAGGTTTCAGACATCAGGCCATCGGGACCTGGGGAGTTGCGAGTCGCTCCTGGTTTCATGGAGTTTTTGGAGGTGGGAAAGCTGTCGGGTGGAGTTGGTATCCAGCGAGTTCTCGTTGGAGGAGGGGTCCTTCCTCCACTAGGACAGGTTGAGACGTTTCCACCCTTCCTCAGGTTCCCGGTCCTCCCCCTCAACCTTTCTCACCCTCCTGCCGGAACAGGGCGGACCAACACCCGCTAGCGCCCATTCTTACAGGTGGGTTGCCACCATAGGTGGGGTCGAGTCATGTATTCTGCAAGTTCTTATATTCTCTAGTCTACCTAACGGGGACTTCCTCATATGGAGTCCTAGTGTGGCGTCGTATAGCATCGTATAGCATCCTACCCGCCTAAAAAACAAGAAAAAAATGCATCGTCTTCGATACTACTATTTCTATAAGATTATATTATCTTCTCATCCTCGATGCTACTTGAAATCATACTATCGTTCTATTCTAGTTTAGTTTTTATTTATATCTATAAAAGCTATTAGGTAATCTATCCTAATATCTGCTATAGAGTATTAGGGATGATTTCTATTATTATCCTCAGCTAGATTAAGGTAAGTCTATCTATTTAGCTAGGCGTAGTATTATCGTTATATATCTAAGTAGCATAACTATATATCGTGATATAGCTATCGTTCTAGAGTTAGATAGAATATTGCAGCATCGCATCGTTCTCAGTCGGGTTATCTGCATTAAACGAGTTATATTTATTAGTTAGGTTATAAGTCCCTAATTCATTGCTAGTCGGATCGGGCTTATCCTCGACGATACTAGGGTTCTACGAGATAGTATTATTATTATTAATTATAATAGTCTAGCTATTATTCGGGTCGGGTCGATTATATATCGATCTAACTTATAATAAAATTAGGAGATTATTATAGACTAGTCTAGCTCTAACTTCGTTAAGTAGAGTAAATATATCTCAAATAGTTCGGATAGTTCGAATCTTATTTAGAGACTATTTTCCCTTTGCAAGCAGCTTGCCTTTATAGATCGCTACTAAGACGCAGATATTAGTAATTATTAGGTTAGTTCCTTATCTTAAGGACTTATTAATGCGTTTGCATACCGAATAGCTTAACTAATCCTTATTTATAATAATCGATTCTAGGATTCTATTATTAAGTATATCATAGATTAATAGTTTCTCTAATAATAAGAGCATAATATGTTTATAGTCGTAGTTAAAAACTTCTATAATATAGTTGAGTATAGCTCGTTAATTAGGTTAGTAAGTATTATTATTAGGTATAACGAATTTCAGTCCTTAGCAATACTTCGCTCTTAGTTCTTTATTAGCTAATAACAGAACCTATTAGTTAAATCTTAGACGTCGGATTATCTTCTTAGATTAGGTAGGCTTAGTTACGCTCTTATTTAGCTTATAATATTTATATTTTCCCGCTTTAGCGCTTCCTTCTATATTATAGTTAGCGGTATTCTAATCGTGTGTATTAGAGATAGCCTTAGCGCTATCTCTAGCATCTCTATTATTATACTTAGGGAGCTATTATTATCAACGTTTAAGTCGGTTCTATTAATACTTACATTAGTTATAGTTATCTTTCACGCTATTCTTATTAGCGATAAAGGCATTCTATTCGTCTTTAGTTATGCGGTTATAGATATCCTCCTATAGGGAAATATCCAAGCTAGATAAAGCAGATTCTACGTTAGTATCTATATCGGTATCGGGGTTGCCTGCGGTATTATTAACCTTATCCTATTCGATTATAGCAGCATAGGGCGGGGCTTCCTCAGGTCTATTATTATTAGTATACTCCTTTCTAGACTAAGCAGTCTCGTTACTAATTATACGCTCGTCAGGTTCGCTAGTAACTAGGTTATCCTTGCTCTCAGCAAGTGCGTTAGCTATGATATATATCGTTATTAGTTGCAATTAGGGAAGTAAGTAAGCAAAGCCCGTATTAATAAATTCATATAGGAGTGAGGTTATATAGGAGTAAAGAAGGAAGTCTAGCGAATTTAGATATAGGTTCGTTATTATAGAGGAATTACATAGGGAGGGCAGGCGCGAAGGTTCCTAATATCAAATTCGCTTCAATCTACGGAAGGTATATAGGCGTTAGGAAGCAGGCGTAGATATCCCTAATATTAAATTAGTTTTAATTAATAGAAGGCGCATAGGAATTAGGAAGCAGGTATCCCTAATATTAAATTCGTTTTAATTAGCAGAAGGTGCATAGGAGTTAGGAAGCATCTCTACCTAGTCGGGTTATCTATTTATAAAATTCTGGGTTATTAGTTTGAATAAGGTATTTAGTAACTAGTCCGTTAGTTCGCATCGTGAGGATATATCTATCTAAAGTTATCTACTATCCGTATTCGTTACCCAAACTAGTCGGTTAGACTAGGTATTAAGTTATCCTAGCTTTCGTGATGCGGGATTATATAACTTATCGAGGAATATCAGTTAGAATTATTAGTCCTAGGTATAGTAGTTATCTCCTGAAAATATCTATTAGTAGTACTGGTTCTAGATAATTGATAGATATAACGTTATATATCCTAGCGTAGTCTAGTAGTCGGAGTCGGTATGCTAGTTATCCTACTCATTCTAATATTATATATAGCCCGGCGTATTATTATCTGTATTTCTATCCGAGGGAATTAGCTTAGGGGTTCGAGTACCCGCGATATAGTCGTAATATAACTCTCTATCCTACTTCGAAAAATTTCGGTAATCGTTTCCTATTATAATGGGATTTAGTTCGCATTGCTACTATTGCTATCGTATTATATGCTTATAATCGACTATATAGGCTAGCTGGAATATAGTTGGTATAGCTAGTAACGAGGTCTGCGGTATCGTTAGGAGTAAAACCGAGTACTACCTCGTTAGGAGTTTAGCCCGTTATTGCGGATTTTGAATTATTAATCTCGAATTGCAATCTAGGTAGAGCCTCGTCCTATATATTGGGACTACTTATAGCTGCGATATAAATTCGTAGGGCGGATTCAACTATTAGGTTAGTTCGCTCGCTCTATCTATTAGTTTATAGATAATAGGCTGTGGAATATAATAGCTTTATTCTAAGTCGTGTCTATATATGTTTCTATATATTAGATAGAAATTTCAGATCTCAGTCGCTAAGCACGATTTTAGGGAGACCCTAGTTTTAACGAAGCAGGAAATCTAGCAATCTATTAGCTTACTGCTTCGCGGAGTCGGTTTTTCGCCTAGGTATTAAGCCGATTTATTTAGAGAATTTATTAGTAACTAATATAATGCAATTATATCTATTCCTCGTTATAGGCAAGCCTAGGATAAAGTCGATAGTAATCGTATAGTATGGGCATGGGGGTAGTAGAATTAGTTGCATGCTGCTATATAGTTGATAGGTATGGATCTTATATATCGAACATTCAGGATATCCTACGAGGAATCGTTTTAGTTATTGGGTGAGGTATAGGATGAAGTATCCTGCCAGGGAGTGTAGTAACTTATCGTATCCCACGTGATTATCGCTATAAACAGTATAGAAGACATCCGCCTAGCAGTTCTAAGGAATGCATAGTCGGTAATATATGCCTAATATCGTTTTCTATATGAGGCTATCGTATATATAAAAGGGTAAGTCGGCTCTATTATCGCGCTCTAGTACTAGGTTCTTTTATATTATATCCAAGATAGGCTTTAATACCGGGTCGGATTGGTATCTATTAGCTATCTTCCTATAGAAGTTAGGATTAATACCGAGCAATATCATACTAGTACCGTCTTAAGTAGCCAGCGGGGTTAGGTCTAGTATATATTCGTTTCCCGTCGGGTGCTATAGCTAGTACAGGGCTATATTATTATTAGCTACAAACGCGGATTGCACCTACACCCACATAGCCCATTCCTCGGGTATATCATCAGGAAGGACGTCGAGCCCGCTATAGTTAGGTTCTAGGTCGTTATCACCCCTATTAGTTAGAAGTCGAGATAAAGCATCGGGGATAATATGTTCTTTGCTAGGTTTATAAATAATAACTAGTTCGAACTAGCTAGCATATTCTATAGCCCTTACTAGTTTCTTGTTATTAGCACTAGCTGCTACTATAAGCGCGATATTAGTCTGTCTTAATAATCCGAGAATAGCTAAGTGATCGGTAATAATATATATCGGGTGTTGAGAAGCTATAATCTATCGCTTATATTTCTTTAGGACCTAAATAAATCCTAAGGTCTCTATCTCAGTTAGCTAATATATTTTCTTAACGCGAGAAAGCGTTCATAATAAGTAAGATATCGGTTAGATAGCAGTTCGGACTAGTGCTATTATTACTTTTCCTTAGTTATCTATTATATATTACAAAGCGTTAGGGTCGACGTGATATACTATTACTCTAATCCTAGTAGCTAAAACGTTAAAGTTAATGAATAATAGTCTAGTCGGGTCGAAGTAATAGACTTTAGTATATCGCAGCAGGGCAGTCTTAACTAACTCGAATAATAATCATTCCGCATTAGTTAGGGCTAGGTCGATTATTAATACCTATTTTTTCCTTCCGGGGTCTTTACTAGTAATACGGAGACTATCCTTATTTATTCGTTATTTAAGAAGTTCAGTCTTATATTATTCGAGTAGTTCGATAATCTCTATATATCTAGGGATATTATATCGGAGGTAACTGCAAAATCCGATAAATATTTCAAGGTCACGCAAAGTTATTAGGTACTTAATTCGTTTTATTATATCTAGTTTCTCTATAGTTATAGCTAGACCGAGAGCATCGATATGCTATCCTAGTAATATTATACTAAGGAAAGCGACGTAAGTTTTAGAGGGTCCGATGCTAATATTTCTCAACCTAAGGAGTGATAGTAATCGTCATAGGTCGGCTAGATATTCTTTATATATATCGGATGCGAAAACTATATCGTTATAAAAAGACTAGATACTAGTGCTATCGAATAAGATATCTATTTATTATTAGATGTAGGCGTTAGAGTTCTTATAACCTATGATTACGTAGTTAAAGGTATATTAGCTATCGGGGGTGACGATCGTGAACGCGCTATCTAATTCTAGATAAACTCGCTATTAGTAGTAAAATGAACTTGCGTCTATAATAGTGATGTATTTTTTATCTTTAACTGCGATTATAATATCGTCTTGCGACCGTATAGGGTAGCTATCGGGTAGGGTGATCTTATTCAGAGCTCGGATATCGATAACTATATATCCCTTCTTCTATTTTCTATCGACTTCGCGCTAAACCACGAATACTAGAAATAAGAATAGTACTTATTTTATTATGCGGTATAACTATCCTTATTATTACAGTTTCATCACTATATCTCATACTATTTCGCATTCGGGTGCGCTAATATTATAAATCTTTCGTGTTTTAGGGAGTTAGTTTTCCTAACCGGGTTTTAGCAGCACTCGGAGCTATTAGTCCTACGGGAGGTTAGCAAAACTAGTATCTTAAAATATATTAGCAAACTCGTCTAGAATTTATAAGAAGCCGTTAGCTCTACTATCGCTATTATAAACTATTATCCTGAGTATATATTTACGCGTCGTTTCTAGATTATTAGCTTTAACTAGCTTAAAACCAGATGAGTGCTCTCTAAAGAGTCTATCGGGTATAATAGTGCCTGCGCTTACTACTATATCTACTACGTCTTCCGCGATGTTCTAATAGTATGCTTCGTCGTTAAGTAATACTAATATCCCAACTCGTACGTTACGAGGGATAAAGATAGGTTTATTAGACTCGTTGGTTATAACGATATAGTAGATATTGCAATTAGCTAGCAACGTATATGCAGAAAATTTATTAAAAGATACTAGCTCAAATAGGAGGTCTTCCGCAGCGTCTCGGATATGATATATAATAGGTAATAAAGTAGTTATTTTCAGTTGCAGCGTAATTATAGTAGCCGATCGGACGGTTGCCCTAACTAGTAGTCGGGTTCTAAGTTCGCCTCTGATTAGTATTATAACTTTATACGAGTTAATATAAGCTGTGGATTCTGCTAGCTTGAAATCGATCTTCTTAGGGATTAAAACGTTAGTACTAATCAGCATATTAGCTTGGAGCCTATTTACTAGTAAAACTTCTTATCTAAAGTGCGCAAAAGTCGGATAGCTATTAGCTATGCCCCGGATATAGAAGGGAAAAATAATATATTTATTACTAGAGTAGTAGTCTGCGCTAATACCTCATACTACGAGCAGTTATACTCGTTTCCTGATCTGCAGTTATAGAAAATGTTTCACGAGCTATTATCGGTCTATTAGTAATTAGCTGCATCCCGTATCACCGCATACTTCTTATTCAGTTATGTTTTTGAAGGAGGTTATAATAATTATATGTAAGTAAGTATATTATCAGGCCCCGAAACCGGTTCCAATATCTTTAGTTATATCTACTATAGAGGTAATAATAGGAATTATAGCCTGCGCCGGGTCTAAGTGGTCGCGTTATATATCTATAGAGTCCTTAGTTACAGGGTTAATATCATTAGATTGACTTTTTTTTTATTATCTTATATATCAGATTCGGGGTTAAGGAGCTCGTTAATTGCTAAATTAGTATTAGCTAGGGTAGGAGTTTCTAATATCTCGCATCTAGCTCGGGTAACTAATGAAGTATATTGTCGGATTAGCACCTAGTACTAGTTATATAGATATGCGAATAGTTAGTTACCCGAGGAAAATTCTTGCTTATACATATTATATCAATAGGATATAGCAGGGGTAGCATAGAAGAATGCTATATCAGCTACTAGTAGAACTAGATAGTAATCTCTATCGGGTGCTTCTATATCCTCGCTATCTTCTGCATTATTAAAATCCCATGTTTCAAATAAAGGGTAGGGCTCGTCTTATAGCATAATATCATGCCCTCGATTGAGATTATTAACTATATTAGTATAGCTATTCTACGTATCGATTACTTCTTTAGTATAGTAAGTAGTACTATATCTTAGTCGTTATATAGGTTTTTAGTTAGCGCGCGATTAGAAGCGGTTATCTTCTATTCGCTAGGCGTTATCATATCCCGGATTCTAACCCTATAGAGTCGGGCTAGGTCGGTTAGGCGCTGCGTTCTGCTATCGAAATAATAGCTATTGCTATAATTAATTATAGCTGCTATAACCTAGTCCAGGTCGGTTACTCGCTCCGTACTAATTGCAGTAGGGGACTAGCTAGGAATAATTATTCTCATATGGTTTCAGCGTTGGCATATAGGTGTTGCGTTATTATCTATATTAGTAATTGCCTCTTCCTCGCCACGGTTAGTAGTAGGGTCTTCTTATATTAGTAGCGTACTAGTTGAATTCTAGACGTCTTGCAGGGTAGGGTGCTAAGCGTGTAGCTAGTATTACCCTAGCTAAGAAAGCTTATAATATCAGTCCGGCTAGCTTATCCGTGGTATTTTATTATAGGCTAAAAGTTATAGTTAGATATTAGTCGTATGCTATTCTAATAAGCACGCTTTCTCTAGCGTTAATATAGTTAAGAAATTAGGCTAACGTTATAGTCGGGTTAGGTTTATCTAGCTATAACTAGATCTCGCTATTAAGCGATTTAAATATAATACGGAGCTAGGCGTAGAGATCTTGAATTTCTATATTTCGAGTATCTCGGATTATAATCTAGATATAGGGTCGGATAGTAAATCCTCTAGCGAGGTTAGTAATCGTTAATTATTAGCTATAGAGGGTCTATAAAGCAACTAACGAGTCTTGCTTAAATCGTTTGCAGAGTATATCGAGGAGCTGCTAGATCGGGCTATATAATAATCCTAACCTTTTAAGCGTAGTTAATTTGGTTATATGCCAAGCCAAAGCAGTGCTAAGCAGGCATGATAACCACACCTCTTTAATAGCTAGTTCTCCGCATATATTAGCTAGATATTATAATCTATCGTAGAAAATATGGATATTGGTATATATTATATGCTTGGTTCTGCTAGTAATACTGCATTATAATAGATCGCATGCTATTAGGTCGAAATATCCCACGTCTTCTGCACGCAAAGGTCCCTAGGCTGGGTTCGGGTTAGGGGAATTCTCACGTCCCTGGGGCTATTAATTCTAATATGCTTCGTTATATATAGATAATATTATAGTAGCAACTGCTCTTGCTATAACATTAGCTAATATCTCTGCTATTATGACTATAGGCGCTAGTAGTAGATTCTATAGGTAGTTATTCCTAGCGGGATTTCCTCTATTATTATCTATTCTTCTTAATTCGATGCTAGGTACTAGTAGCGAATCTATAAGTCGGGCCTTATTAAAGGCATCGGTTAGGCCTAATAAACTATTTATTAATAGGGAGTAGTCTAGTCCCTTATCGTGCTAGGTTTCGGACTGCTATAATATAGTTAGTTCGATAGAGAACAGGGGTCGGTCAGGGGTAATAAAGGCAGCTAGGTTATATTCTATGCTATATCGACGGGTCGGATAGGGTTAGAGGACCTCTCTATACTATAAAGCAACTGCTATATAGGTACTTCGAATACCTCTCTTCCCTTCGAGCTACTCGATCGGGAAGTCGGGTTTAATAGATTTGCTATTAGAACTGTTACAAAAGTCCTTATCGAGTCCTTCGTGATAAAGTAAGATAAGTACTTAATATTAATTATTATTAGTTACTTCTCGTATAGTAGGGTAGTTAGGATATATATAGTAGAAATGTAATAGTTATCTCGCTTTTAAGAAAGCAGATATAGGGGAGTTAGATAGCGAGATATCTAGTGCTCAAGGGTGGTATAGGTTACTACTTTATTATAAGTAGTATATTAGGCGAAGTTAAATTAGGTAGTTAAGTCGGTTATATATTACTAAATAACGCAGTAATAGTTTAACGATGGGAAAATTTATAGTTTAATATCTCAGTCGGTTAGGGGGTAGATAGTATTGCAATTCTAATAATAGCTTAATACCGTGGTGGAATTTTAATAAGATTAGTAGTTATTGAATCGACTAAGGTCGTGCTACTAGGTTGCTACTATAAGTAGGGTCGAGTCATATATTCTGCAAGTTCTTATATTCTCTAGTCTACCTAACGGGGACTTCCTCATGTGGAGTCCTAGTGTGGCGTCGTGTGGCGTCGTGTGGCATGGGGTGTCAGTGGTCCAGTGGCTCACAACTGCAGATCACACCGAATGGCGGCTTGGCCATGCCTTTGCCGCCCCAAACCTTTTCTCGACTTCAGCTCCACCCATTGTCTGACTTACAACTGTTTAATTCCTATAAATCTTCTCCGTCTGTCTTTCGTTTCCGTTATTTCTGCCTTCCCTTCCTCAGCGCAATTCTACTCTCTCTTTCTAGAATTCGCCGCGCGGTCGAGTCTTACACCCAAGAAAACAGATTCCTGCGTCTCTCCACTTAAGCAGCCTCCCCTGTTCTGCCGTCATATTCCCTACGACGACGACCATTCAAGACAATCACAATGTGCGGCGTCGAGCAGGCCAGGAGTGCCCCTTCGTTCCGCCTGATGTTCCCTTCCACGGAAGCGTTGAGCTGAAGGTGTCGAGCAGAGAAATCTTTTTGTTGTTGGATTCTCCTTGTCTGGAGGCCGGGGCGCGCCAGCCGGAAGACAAGTAGAGGATCACTTTTTACAACAACTTTTTACAATCGCTGGAAGGATCTGCAGTTACCTGAGGTGTCGATGATCCGTCCGAAGCTGCCACGCGACGGAGACTACAAAATCTGGCGCGGTTCTGGCCACGGGCGACGAGAATTCGCCGGTAGGGCTGCGTGAGCCTGGAAGCGACGACGACGACTCTCTTCTTGGTCCTCAGTTTCGCCCGCCTCGCCTAGATCGGACTCTTCGTGAGTTAGAGGAAGGTTGAGAAGGCTGAACTTTGTCCCGACTCGCCCGTACCTGGACTCTTCGTGAGTTAAGGAGCGAGGTTTGAGACGGATGGGGATCGGAGGGATGAGGCGTCTTTCCTTTATATTCTTCTTCAAATCAGCCCATCATAACGCCGAGAGTTGGGCAGCCTGATGAAGCGCAAGGGATAGGTATGTGCGCTTGCGCAGATCCGAAACTGCGTGGAGGGACCCTTGCTGAGTCTGGACCTTTACGTGGTGCGAGGGATCAGGTGCTCGATAGCGCCAACCAACCAGACTAAATGTGTTCAAGATTTCGAGACTATTAAGAAAGAGACTTGGAGTTGGATAGGATCGAGACAGAATTATCTGGATACAGGGCATGTCTACAGCTGATGCCTTCAAATGTAAATATATTCTTTTGCAAAAAAGACGTCACTTGATCTAACTCACCATTGTAATGAGCCATGGCCGGAAAGGTACTGGCCGTATTCGCGGACTACTTCTTGCATCAGCTACAGTAATCATAAGCGGTCTGGCGCACGACAGAGGAACATTCTTTCGTACCACAGAATGGTCCACTTCGCAGTGGAAAAGCTTTTTCAGAGCCGTTGATAACTCATGAGATTCGTTGAGTTGATTTCATGTCGCCCTCTTACCACTCAAGAATTCTTAGGCCCAAAGTGAGCACAAAGGTGATAAAATCTCATCTCAAGACTGAATATCCCCTGGTTGCTTCAAGTAAGTGCCGTTTCGGAGTGCAGCGTGCCTACTGGCAGGGAAGGAAATGACGTGGTCATTCCAGGACCAAGCCAAAGATTGGGCCGGGACTTTGTAGCAGATATTCCAAAGGCGTAAAGTACTGGTACACTGGCGACGAGGCCATTCCGTAAAACTCCAAGACGCCTACCATGCCTCGCTCTTCAGATCATACACGTAATCTATACAGTATATCGTTTCGTATCCTCGTCTTCGAGACCTCTTTTCACTTCTTCTCCGCCGCGGCCTGTTCGGCACGGTACTTCTCGTCCTCAACCTCTCTCCAGTCCCTGGGTGCCTTCTCATTGCCGTCTGTTTCGCCTCGGCCGCCAGCAAAGGCGGGCCGGCCGGCATACAACTGATATCCTTTGCCACTCTCGGCGTCGTTCATCGTCTTGTAGTTAACGGGCATGTTGCCGCGGAACCGCTTGCGCATGTCAACCATGCCACGTTTGCATTCGCCGAAACCTTTCTTAAGCTGCTGGCACTTTGTGGGGAGAGTATTGACGAGGGGCTCGCGGAGACAGTCGGAGGCCGTGTTGCGATGCACCATGACACAGTCGGATTCTTGGAGGCATTGCGCGAGGGCCTCGCCTGGAATTGTGTTAGTATTGTATTGCCCAAACGCGAATTGTCGTTCAATACTTACGCAGTTCTTTGCAAGAGCTAGGCATGTTGACAAGTCTGGGGCATTTGTCTTGGTGCAAGTGGTTCGACTGATGGAGTTAGACATTGTCGGACGAGTTTGCGGAGGACGCACTAGAAAAACAGGCCTTTGCTGATTGGACAGACTGAACCCACTCGAATGCAGCGGTTTCTGCAAGGTGCGAGACTGCAAATACAGTAGTGCCCTGTCCTCGCAGTCCTTCCGGTCCATAAGTCCGGGCCCGCTTTTCAAGCTCGCTGACCAACCGGTTGCACGCGCGCGCGCCGGCCCCGTGCCCCCATTCCACCCCCTCTAATAAGGTACCCCCGGGCTGCCATGGCGGCGTGCACGGTGTGACAGCGCAGCAGCTGTGTAACCTTTCTTGCCTTGGGCCTTGACGTCCAAGTCCCGTAGTACCTGGACCTATCCTCAAAAGCTCACCCTCAGATACCTTACATCTTCGCCTGCATGTGACATCACCAGGCGCCCGACCACTTCCTCATTCGTACGCTGACACACCGAATTCGAGCACTTTTTTTCTCTTTCCTCCCCCGTTGATCGCCAACGAAGGTCACTGCCAGCTTAACCAATACACTCAGCGCCCGTCCAAAGTTCACAGGCTCCTCCGTCTCTCTTGATTTAAGCTTTGCGCCCCCGTGGAAGCTAGAGTGATGATGCCTTGAGAGCTCATTCCTTTTCCCCACCTCGCCTCAGACATTACCGTTCCTGGCTTTGCGCCGGCAGCCGTATTGCATTACATCGCATTCTCCGTTTCCACAAGATGCCTATCCCTTTTATCGGCCGACTAAACATGTAAGGGTTGCTTGATTGTCCCATCCGTCTCCCTCCAACCTCCCTTTCTTTCACCCTTTCAACCGCAACGCACAGGACCTAGTATACGATGTTGCAGTCAATGCGAGCCAGACTGAAGCTGATGAAATCGCGCAGCTTCGAGTATGTGGCTCTGGTGGGATCTTTTCTCCTGGTAGGACTCGAGGCTATCATCCGAGTCCTGACCTTGGCTCTGCGTACGCAAAATCCGCTTCCTTGTACCCCAGCTTATGGCGTTCGAAGCTAGCTAACACGAAGCTTCCGTAGCTTCGCCGCTCATCTCGCTATTCTACCGCGCTTCTCGTCGACTATTTAACCGATTCTCGACGCCGGCGCACAAACGCGCGGAGCAGCGCAGGAAGTGTTGGTTATCCTGGTGGCAGCCCCCTCCTGATGATGCAAGTTGACTGACTCGGGTGTTGCGCAGCTATCTCGACCAACGTGAGGGACGCTTCCGACTTCGTTGATCTCTGCCGGCTGTACGGATATGAAGCTGAGGAGCATGTCACGCAAACCAAGGATGGGTTTCTCCTGGGGATCCACCGCTTGGCTTGGAAGAAGGGAGAGGAGGGCCAGAAAGTCAACTGCGGCTCAAACAGTCTGAAGAAGAAGGTCGTGTACTTACACCACGGCCTTCTCATGGACTCCGAGGTCTGGGTCTGCTTGACCGATGAGCAGAGATGTCTTCCTCTTGTCCTTGTCGAGAAGGGCTACGACGTCTGGGTAGGTGGAGGCTTGGTCGCATCGACTGGGCGCATGGCTAATCGTGATCCAGCTCGGCAACAACCGCGGCAATAAGTACTCGAAGAAGAAAATTTCCAACTCGCCCAAGTCGATCGAGTTCTGGAACTTTTCCATTGACGAATTTGCGTACCATGACATTCCCGACAGCATCTCTTACGTCCTAGAAACCACCGAACAGGACAGCTTGTCATACATTGGCTTCTCTCAGGGAATTGCGCAAGCTTTCGCGACCCTTGCTATTCATCCAAAGCTGAACCAACAGATAAACGTCCTCATCGCTTTAGCTCCGGCCATGTCGCCTGCTGGTCTGTCCAACGGTATCGTGGACGCCCTAGTAAAGGCTTCCCCACAAGTCTTGTTTCTTCTCTTTGGTCGCCGGTCTATCCTCAGCTCAGCCACCATGTGGCAGTCCATTCTTTATCCGCCAATTTTCGTTCGACTCGTCGACGTTGGCCTTTCATTCTTGTTCAACTGGCAGACGAAAAACATCTCCCTCAGCCAGAAACTCGCTGCATACCCCCATCTCTACTCCTTCACCAGCACGAAGAGTGTGGTCCACTGGTTCCAGATCATCCGCAATAAGTCTTTCCAGATGTACGACGACGACGTCCACCCACCTGTCTCCATCATCTCTACAAGCAAGTACACAAAGGTTGCGAAGTACCCCACGCGTAACATCAAGACCCCCATCGTACTTATCTACGGCGGAAGCGACTCTTTGGTCGATATTAAGGTCATGCTAAAGGAGCTCCCCAGCCAGACCGTAGCCACTGAAATTCCACACTACGAGCATCTTGACTTCCTCTGGGGCCGCGACATTGACGCCCAGGTCTTCCCCCATGTCTTTGATGCTCTCGACAGCTTCACCGATGCCCAGCACTCAAAAGAGGAGTACGCGCGGTATCAGCTAGCCAGACAGGAGAGTCTGCTTGGCTCCGCCAACGCCTACCGACACGCCGCCAAGGACAGCGACGTCTCGGCGAGTGAGACCTCGACCACGGTGGATGAAATCCAGCCTAGAAACGGTACGGACAGCCCGCTTTCACACAAGTCTCGAGACCGACCGTCCGGAATTCCCTCGCCATTTGGGACTACGCGCACGAGAGCTCCATATTCACAGGTTGTGGCTAACGACGACGACGTGCCTTCTTCACCAGACAGACCCGACAGTCGCGCGGCGAATCCCGACGACAAGGGCGTAGATACTCGCGAGTCGCCAACGGCGAAGCTCAAGGGTATCGGAGTAAGACGCGGAAGTGGAGGAAGCAGCCTGAGTCTGGATAGCATGCGCGAGGGCAAGGGGATCAGTCTGGGGACGAGTAAGGCACTCGGAGGTGTTGTTACGAAGAGTGGGATCGATGCGAATAAGTTGGGTAATGCATGTGCAGAAGAGGTCAAGGGCGCGAAGAAGAAGAAGCGCGTCACCGTTGCTCCATAGGCTTGATGAGTCGGAATTTGAGAATAAAGCATAGAGACAAGACAGAATTGAATACAGCACAGAACTCTACAACGTAGAAACCCGCTTTGGGAACTACGTGAGATGCCTGTCCAGAAAACAAACAGTCGCACGAGCCGGGTACTGTTCAATACGCGAGAATCTGGGAACAACATTTTCCAGGATTTAGAAAGGAGTTTGTGCCCAGGCTGATGATGTTGGTGAAAAGTCGAGGGTTGTCTGTCACGTTTCCGTTCATATTACGAATGTACACCTGCTTAATCTAGTAACATTTACCAACTTTAATCGCTTGACTTGGGACTGAGTGTGATCAGAAACAGCCTTTTGCGTGTGCTCCTGGCCTCTGATTCAATATGAAATCATCAGGTGGCTGTTAACATGTGCAAGATCACGGCTACTCAATCGCCATTCAGACCCCCTCAAGGTGGTTGCGGTAGACTTCACTGCCAGTTCACGAATCCGCGAGAGACGAGTGTTGATTGGGGTACGAAATAATCAGCACTCAATGGGTACGTCCATCTCACAGCAAACCGCTGTTTGATTTGCTTGCAAGCAAGGCTGCGGCACAACCACAACGTCGGAAAAGGGAGTGCTAGGCTCAACTTTCAATTGCGAGGTGTGCCACGGGAATCGATATCATTTTGGTTTGGCCAATGGGGTTTGGAAATTCATTCCTGTTGGTCTGATCTGGAAGATAAGCTCATGAAGTGCGCGGGGCCATCGCGGTTCGTCCCAACGCACAGCTCAAGGATTGGTATAGTCGTACTGTCTGGATTCAAACTCTATCAGTAACGCTTCGAGTTCTATGAAATGTTGAAATGCCGACTGTGATCTATAGAGAACCGGTAACAACAATAACACGGCCCGTATCGTTTCCGGTATAAGTTATTGGGCGGTACGCAGCACATGACAGCCAGAGAATCCACACCAAACAAGACAGACTCAAGCAGCACCTTGTTGACACGCTTGTGAGGCGAGTTGGATGGTATGAGATGCCACTATCAACTGGCTTGGGGCACTGCCTCAGCCGTCGGGTACTTTCCACCTCAGATGCTCTCATATCATTGGCATTTCCACCAGCCTCCGAATGAGTGGCTCGTAATGTTTTCTCATGACCACGAATAGACTTTTACGGTGCCTGTTGTGCCCGTCAAGGTACGACACCAACCTGCACATTCAACTACCACCGCGTATCCGATCCCGCTTATTATTGAACCATGGTTCACCACCAGGTTACAGACTACGGTTCGAAACCCTCACTACTCGAGCAAGCTCTACCAAGATTCTAGAGCTGGTATCTACTCACCCTGTCTCCGACACACCAAGGACGCCTCTATCAAGACCGCAGTATTCCTTCCTCAGTCTTCCACATCACGTTCGCATCGTAACGAGCAGCAGCCACAACAACAGCTCAGCCAAGCCGGCAAACACCACCCATCAAGCTTGCCCAACATGAGTGTCAGCGACGGCCAATCACTAACATCACTCCTCGACTCCCTCGACTCCTCCGGCACAGACTACGCGAAACTAATCGAATTCTACTTCATGGCAAAATACTGCTACTCCCACCCCCACGACGCCCTTTGTGACAATTTCCCCAGCTACTACATGTACCGCATCAGCCTGCTCGCCAACGCCCTCTTCGTCGGCATCTACCTCCTCTCCCTCGTCGGCTTCGTCGCGACCTGGCAAGCCACGCGCCGCGGCCACGCCTTCAACGCGGCCATGATCCTCGGCGTCGTCACCGAGATCCTCGGCTACGCCGCCCGCATCCTCTCCTGGAACAACCAGTGGGAGGAGTACCCCTTCCTGATGCAGGTCTGCTGCCTGACCGTCGGCCCCGCCTTCATGGCCGCGGCCATCTACTTCTGCCTGCGCCGCATCGTCCGCGTCTTCGGCGTCTCGCACTCGCGGATCCCGCCCGCCTGGTACACGCGCCTCTTCATCCCCTGCGACCTCGTCTCGCTGGTCCTGCAGGCCGCGGGCGGCGGCCTGGCCGCCGTCGCGAACCAGCGGTGGGAGAGCACGCGGACGGGCGACGACGTCATGATCGCCGGGCTGGGCTTCCAGGTCCTGACCATGCTCGTGTTCATGGTGGTCGCGGGCGACTTTGCGATCCGCGCCTGGCGCCACGGACGCCGCGTCGACAGCGGCGACATGGTCGCCCCCATCGTCGACAGGGACGCTGCGACGCTGGGCCATCTGCGGTCGTCGTGGCGGTTCCGTTGCTTTCTCGGCGCGCTAGCGGTGTCGACCGTCTGCATCTTTTGGCGCAGCGTGTTCCGTGTCGTCGAGCTGAGCGGCGGTTGGACTGGCCCGTTGATGGAGCGTCAGGACCTGTTTATCGGATTCGAGGGGGTGATGATTGTCATTGCGGTCCTCGGTCTCAACATCTTCCATCCGGGGTTCTGTTCGAGGGAGCTTCTTGATGATGACCTCGAGGGCAAGAAGGTCGACAAGACAGGTGTCCTCCTTGACGAAGTGCCAAGCGGCAGCGAAGGGAAGACTGAGGCTGTTTGACGAAATTTCGAGAGGTGGAGATCAGAGACTTATCGAGTCCAGACGAAGGCGAAGTTATCTTGGGAAGGCTTTTTATAAGTACGGTCGGGCCTGTATTGGAGATGAAACACAATGGACGAAGGATGGATTCCTTCAGCCTGAGTCTCGGCAGCTTATTGAACCGAGTGTCGCCACACAATGATTACTAGGTTTGGTCTGGAATAAGAAAGCGAAATAGTACGAAACATGCAGAATTTCCCCTGAATCCCAGGGCGGCCGAGAGATGTGATGTTCTGTCGTTTGCTGTTGAATCGCCTTGCTAAAAAACCATCACTCTTGTTCAAATTGCTACTGTTCGTGGAAAGCATTCTCAATTGTCTACAGACGACCCTTACAGAGCCAGCAACTCTTGAAAGATGGCGTAAGCTCTGCAGCTTACGCCTATCAATATCTTGGAACGCGGAGTGTTCACCGCACTCGCCATTGTTTTTCTGTTTACTTGCCGTTTTCCATTATACCTATTCCTCATGCCCAACAGTTTTGGGCTGGATCACTTTCAAAAAGTAACGCAGGAGGGGGTATCGTGCAAACGCCGCCCAAACCCCTTCGCAGTCGGCCACAAAGCCTCTGTGAAGGGATTCACGGGGTTATGTAAAGTATGAAGAAAGGAAACGAAGTCGTCTGATGCAAAAGGGAAAGGGAAGGCGCAGCAACTCGCAAATGCTGTAAGGGATGTAGGGGGATTACGGTGAAAAAGAAGCAGCTCCAGAGAGCCATTCGCTTCTGTCAACTAGATCGTGACGTTGCCCAAAGGCAAGATCCTGGACGGATCACCAGTAAACCGGTTGTGATAATCGACTATGCCCTGTGCAATGCTGGGAAAGTCTTTGATGTTTTGTGATCTCATCTCTTGGAGGAGTTTGCGCAGGCCATCGTTATACTGCGCTTTCTCTTCCCCCACAAATTGAGTACCACCAAGCTGGAGGAGTATTTGGTCGTCTAGAGTGAGAGGCGACCGTCAGCGTCCAACATGCTTGAACACATGTGAAGTGGTCAGTTGTTTGTGCGGGGCAAAGGCGACGTACCCGGCAGTTTCATAGTTTCGAAGTGCTGGTATATACAGTCAGCACCTCTGGGACAATCCCTATTTGCCAACTGGTCTGGGCAAACGGGAAGCTTTGGATCGATTCTGTTGCTATATGTAAGGGACCGCAGCCCACCGGCGACAGTCTCAGCAAATTTAGGATGGTATCGATAAGCATGGAAGTACTGCAGCGGGCTTTCGTAAGGGGTAAACTGGATGCCGGTGGCCATCTCATCCTCATCAGGGTTTTGCACAATCGGAGATGCCTGTCATGTCAGTTAGAGACCGTTGAGTCATCTTGGCATGAAACGAAATGTACTTCTCTGACAGCATCAACTCCTTGTTCAGGAGTTGACTCATTAACTCCCAGTGAGATCTGTTCGGGAATCTGCAAAGCTGTTGGCTCCTGTAGGTCAGCTTCACTGTTAGCCAGCGAGACAGTGCTGCCTGCGCGCACTGGACTGATGGATGCAGGTTTGACAGATCCCGAGTGGACGATGGCTTCAGGTGGTTCATAGGCGCCTGAGGACTCTCGCCCCTCTTCTTGGGATTGTTCTTCGTGGTGAGAACTCGAGCCCTCGGACTCGTCCATGACAATATCGGAAGGACCATCACTCGAGCTAGCAGGCCGCAACTCCTCCGTTGGGTTCGCACTGGTCATTGGGCCCGTAGAAGCGTCGGGAGTCGTGGCCACTGCCCCATCTGCTACATCTGCGGTATCTGGGGCTTCAGGGAGATTCGTCACAGCACTGCCAACAGCTGCAGCATCAACTTCTTCCGCCAACGGCGAAGGAATCGCATCGTTATGTGTGGCAAGATGCTGGGACTTGGGCACGTTCGTGCTGGAAGGGGACGGAGCAGTCGTTTCGTTTTCCCTGGAAGCAGGAACTGTGGGTTCAACACTAGACCGTGGGATCTGGATTTCAGACTGAGCTCTGTTTTGGGCCTGAGTGACAACAGGGTCCACTAGAAGTTGATTAGCAACATTGTTCTGAGTGCTTTGAAAATCTCGAGCTACCAACTGACCGGAATTGCTTTTCACTTGACTGTGGGGCTCGTTCAACTCGTCGGATTCTTGATCGAGTTGCTCCATCTCTTGAGCTAACTTCTCCCTCTCAGCGTCGTCTTCTTCAATCTCTTTTTGCAAACGGCTCATTTGAGATTGAAGCAAGCGCAACTTGCTCTTTTTTGCCTGGAGTCTGTTTTCCACGAGAGGGAGACTCATGCTGAGAGCGCGAAGCTTCTCGGCCCTGATCGAGCCGTTCTTGACTTTCTTCTCGGACGGCTTAGGCAATCGCATCGAGCTGCTTGCTTCGGCAACGGCTGGCGAAGAGCGGTCATTAGGCTTATCAGACGCACTAGACGCACCCATAGACTGAACCCGTCTCATGCTTGGTTTGCTTCCATCCGTTCCATCCAGCTCGACAGCCTCTGGCGTTTGTCCATTAGACTTCGGACCAGATGCCTGGCCGTTCATAGCAGCCTTCAGCTTGCGTTTGGCTTCAGCTAGCGCAATCTTGCGCTTCATGGCTTCGATCTGCTTGTCCATGACTTCTAGGTGCCCTTGTTTCTGCGGAGCAGTAATGATCCCAGACTGAGGTGTGGCGATATTGCTTTGGGAAGGGCTGAGCTGAGGACGGCCATTCGTAAGCGGAGGGAAATCCCGGAAGGATCCCGTCTTTTGCGACAGAATGTTCGCTTGCTGAATACCAGTAGATTCGTCCGTGGGGGATCCTATCTCCATTTCAACGTCCTCGTCGTCTGATGCGTCACTAACATCAATGACGAAAGGTTGATCTTGGCGATGGTGGCCGAAAGCGCGCTTAGTTTGCGAATTGGACACGAAGTCAGCAGCAACAGGTCGTTTCCGTTGATTGTCGCCCACAGGTAAAGTTGCTGACAAAAAAAGGCCTGGAATAGACGATGAGGACGCAGGTGGTGCTTGAGATGCAGATGCGCCTGTTGCGTTATGATTTGCCGAAGGTGGTCTAGTGTTGGATGGCATTATTTCCTCAGAAGGAGTCTGCAAGGAGTCTTTGCGAGCCGCGGCCTTTTGAGCACGAGCTTCGCGAGACTTTTGTAGAGCATCCATCTTTTGCTGCTGAAGATGTTCCTTGTCGCTTCTGTTCGAATCTAGTCCTATCTTTGCGTCACCCTGGGATCCGGTTGCTGACGCTGAAGCAGTGGCAGACTTTGCGTTTTTGGCAGCCAAAAGACGAGCGATTCGATCCTTCCTCTCCTCACCGGCCGACTTGGCAGCAGACGCCGTTTGATTTTGTGCAGGCGGCGTTTGGGCACCGGCAGGCTTCGAAATTTGGTGTGGTGATTGTGACGGCCCGGCCAAGAGAGGGAGTACAGGCGGGGTACTCATATCCAAGCCCAGCTCAGAAAAAAGGTTCTTCAAAACTGTTTGGTCGATACCTTCCTCAACATATTGCTGGAAGCGAACACCCATGGGAAACAGGTTGAGAATAGCAGCTTGTGCCTTCTTTCTAGCATCGTCCAGAATATTGTGAGGCGTTGTAGCAGTGCCAGGCATGGCTGGCTGGCTTGGCTGTCCGTTGGAAGGTTGCATCGGCTGAGAAATATTATGCTGGAGATTGTTGAAGATGGTAGGCATCATCTCGCGAGGAGACAAGTAGGGAGAGTAAGAGCCGGATCGATCACGGTCTGCTCATTGGTTAGCATCATGATCACTTCAGCGTCCAACCAACAAAACTAACCGGCTGTATCAAGGGCAGCAGGGCTTGCCGCTCTCTTGTACTCCTTTGAGCCGTCGAACCAATTAGATGTAGTGCTGCCGTTGCGAACGTGCTTGTTGGCCGTCGACTTCGAGTAGGCTTTGCCTGTGTGTCGGGAGCTGCCAGCATCTATTACAGCGTTTGCTGGGTCGTAAAGGCCGTCGAATTCGCCCTCACTAAGCTCGCCCTCTTCGGCATCTTCAACGCCCTTTGCCATCTGCTTGGTTTCGGCAGGTGGAAGTCCGCCAGACGGAGCGGCAGGCCGAGCCATGGATGTACCCGAGGAGGGGTTCGCAGGCTGGTAGTATTGCGATGCGGGAATCAGCTTGGGTTCCTCGCGCGAAGGCCCCTGCTGTTGAGACGACAGTGCTGGTGCAGCTGCGGATGCCTGTGTTGCGTATGCTTGCGGTGTCTGCGCCGCGGGCTGCCAGCCAAACGGCGGAGGTGGGTGGCCGAAACCCAGCCCGGGTATCATGTTCTGGTTCGTTTCGTAAGGATCGCGAGGTTGCGGATGAACCTCATACGGGCTGTTTGCGGGTGGGGGATAAATCTGCGCTGGGAAGGACGATGCGGTCGGGAACGCGTAAGGCTGGGCAGGAGGCTGCCCTGGGTACGGCGGGTACCCGTACGCATAGTAGTTGTTCATGGTACGGAGGCGCGACCGCCTGCAGCTAAGTGTTGGAAGGCAAGTACAATAAAGGATGAGTCCTCAGGACGAGGAGGCGCAACCACCAGTCAATTTCTGGGAGTTCGCTGTCGCCAAATATGGTTCCCCCACAACCTGGAAGTCTAAGGTACCTATCTGATCGCCACCTGTGACTGGCTTCTTGCTATGATAAGCTTGGGTGAGTCGTATCCGTGTTCAAGAGCAAAAAGAGCATGGCAGTTTGTAGGGAGAAGAACCAGGGGGCGGTCAGCGTCGGTCGTTGTTGGTCGACAGCCAAGACAAGAAGATTTCACGGCGCCGGGGCTCGAAAAACACAACCGTCATGCAGACTGGGACGAGAGACCGCGGCGGTAACGACGACCAAAGAAGACGTCGATGACAACTACCGAATAATCTCAGGCGCAGTAGACCAGGAGGGGTGATGCAATATCGTGGTTATTCTTCGGTTCCGCTGCAGAGAAAGGATGGTTTTTTTCTCCCTTTTTTTTTGTTTTTCAGCAACTGTGGAATGAAATGTCTTTCTTTTTGGTGTCCGCAAATGCGACAGACGGGGTTGGGCGGCTCAGATTCGATCGAATCGAGTCCAGCCCCAGGCCCGCGCTTGGGGCAAGCAAACGGAATTAAATTCAAGGCCGTGCAGGGGAAGAGGTCCTCTTTCGACGCCATTCCTCTTCGGGTTAGACTGACTCGAGACCGTCTCGCGTCACAAACCAGTCTGGCGCCTGTCACGTGGGGCCCATTCATTGTTTACTTCGCAGGCGTACCCTTAGCAACCGTCCTCCTGAATCCCTGCTCAACTGGTCTAAAGTCAACAATATCCATCCTTACGTCGTTGCTCTTCCTCCACCTTCCCAGCCTCCCTGAGCCTGCCTTGATTTCGTCTTTTAACCAAAGTAAATGCGCCCCCGGAGCTTGCGACTCGGCGACTTCTTTTGCATTGTTTTCTTTCAGAGTTTTGTCGCGTTGTTGCACTTCGCCAGCCTTGCTTGTGTCTTAATGTGTACTCAATGAGCCGGACCACCGACGAACGACGTTTTGCGACGGAAGACTCGAAGGTGACACGACCCGCGGCCCTGAGGGCTAATCTCTGCCTACAAACCATTCTTTCCGAGCGTTGCAATCATGGCGCAACCACGGAATAATCCTTTCTCGAGGACCTCCCCAGGTCCTAGCACCGGCCGCCCGAAATCCGCCGTCTTCTCCTCGCCATCACCGCTGTCTGCTGTGTCGACTCCCACGTCGCACGTCAGAACCCAGTCCTATGCCTCGGCAGCACCCGCCGTACCTTCTTCAGTGTCGGCGATACCTCCCGTGGCTGGTCATTTCCGCCACAACCGTTCCGATTCAAAGAATAGCGGCTCCGGCACTTTCGCGCCCTCCTTCATCAAGACGGAAGAGATGCGACGAGGCTCTGACGCGGTGAAAGGCATCGAGGGCGAGAACGACTTCTCTGGAAAACGTTATGTGTGGCTGAAGGACCCTCAAGTCGCTTTCGTCAAGGGTTGGGTTGTGGAAGAGTTGGCAAACAACAGGATACTCGTCCAATGCGACGATGGCACCGTAAGTAGCCTTGCTGTGCGGGGCCCCAACAATGCTGATAGTTGAGCCACAGCAACGAGAGGCCGACGCCGAGAGCGTCGACAAAGTCAATCCTGCCAAGTTCGACAAGGCAAACGATATGGCCGAGTTGACACATCTGAACGAGGCATCTGTGGTTCACAACCTTCACATGCGATACCAAGCCGACCTGATTTACACCTACTCCGGCCTTTTCTTGGTTACGGTCAACCCGTACTGCCCTCTGCCCATCTACACGAATGAGTACATCAACATGTACAAGGGGAGAAGCAGGGAAGATACGAAACCCCACATTTATGCTATGGCGGATCAGGCCTTCCGCAACCTGGTAGACGAGGGTGAAAACCAGAGCATTCTTGTCACTGGTGAGTCCGGTGCGGGTAAAACCGAAAACACCAAGAAGGTCATCCAGTACCTGGCAGCAGTTGCACACTCCGAATCACCCTTCAAGAGCAAGTCGCAACAGTCGAACCTCTCCCAACAAATCCTCCGCGCCAACCCGATCCTTGAAGCCTTCGGAAACGCCCAGACCGTGCGAAACAACAATTCCTCAAGATTCGGAAAGTTCATTCGGATCGAGTTCAATCGCGCCGGTGCTATTTCCGGGGCGTTTATTGACTGGTATCTCCTTGAAAAGTCACGCGTCGTTAGGATCAATGGCCACGAGAGAAACTACCACATTTTCTATCAGCTGCTCAAGGGCGCTGACAGGAAACTCAGGGCCGAGTTTCTTCTTGACGGCCTCGATGTTGAGGATTTTGCGTATACTCGTGCCGGTCATGACACAATCGTGGGGATTTCTGACCGCGATGAGTGGGATTCTTTGATGGAGGCCTTCTATGTCATGGGCTTCTCGGACAAGGAGCAGAGCTCTATCCTTCGCACTATTGCAGCAGTTCTCCATCTCGGAAATGTCTCCGTTGTCAAAGAAAGCCGTGCTGCAGACCAAGCCCGTCTTGCGCCCGATGCAAAGGAACAAGCAGCCAAGGTTTGCAAGCTTCTTGGGGTTCCCCTCGAGCCATTCCTGCAGGGTTTGCTGCACCCAAAAGTCAAGGCTGGTCGCGAATGGGTTGAAAAGGTCCAGACTCCGGAGCAAGTAAGATTGGGCTTGGACGCGTTATCCAAGGGTATCTACGAAAGGGGGTTTGGCGATCTTGTGACTCGCATCAATCGTCAGCTGGATCGAACAGGCATGGGATTGGATGATTCGCGCTTTATCGGTGTGCTGGATATCGCCGGTTTCGAAATCTTTGAGGAGAACAGCTTCGAGCAACTTTGCATCAACTACACCAACGAGAAGCTCCAGCAATTCTTCAATCACCACATGTTCGTGCTCGAACAGGAGGAGTATGCGAGGGAACAGATCGAGTGGCAGTTCATCGACTTTGGTCGGGACCTCCAGCCGACGATCGATCTCATCGAGCTCTCTAACCCTATCGGCATTTTCTCTTGCTTGGACGAGGACTGTGTAATGCCCAAGGCCACAGACAAATCATTCACGGAAAAGCTCAATTCATTATGGGACAAGAAGTCTGAGAAGTACCGGCCCTCGAGACTCGGACAAGGCTTCATCCTGACACATTATGCGGCCGAGGTCGAGTATTCTACCGATGGCTGGCTGGAGAAGAACAAAGACCCATTGAACGATAACATCACCCGTCTGCTCGCCACCTCCACAGACAAACATATCGCCGATCTCTTCGCCGACTGCGCCGACATGGACGACGATGTTGGAGCCAGCCGAAATCGGGTCAAAAAGGGACTGTTCCGCACAGTCGCCCAACGCCACAAGGAGCAGCTTCATAGCCTGATGGCTCAACTGCATTCAACCCACCCTCACTTCGTTCGATGCATTCTGCCGAACCACAAGAAGAAGCCTAAGCAGTTCAACAAGCTGCTCGTTTTGGATCAACTGCGATGCAACGGTGTTCTCGAGGGAATTCGCATTGCCCGAACAGGGTTCCCCAACAGATTGCCGTTCGCAGAATTCCGTCAGCGTTACGAAGTTTTGTGCAGGAATATGCCCAAGGGATACCAGGAAGGACAAGCCGTCGCGGTGATGATGCTTGATCAACTCGGCCTTGACAGGGCTCTCTATCGCGTAGGTCTTACGAAGGTCTTCTTCCGGGCTGGCGTTTTGGCCGAATTAGAAGAGCAGCGCGACGCTTTGATCACCGAAATCATGTCTCGATTTCAATCTGTAGCCCGAGGTTACATACAGCGACGGATCGCGTACAAGAGATTGTTCCGAACAGAAGCTACCCGCATCATCCAGAAAAACTTCAATACCTACCTCGGCCTCATGGAAAACCCGTGGTGGCAGCTCATGGTAAAGATGAAGCCACTCCTGGGTGCTACCAGAAGTGCGACGGAGGTCAAGAAGAGGGATGCCATGATTCGACAGCTGCAAGACAAGATGAACCAAGAAGCCAACGACCGTCACAAGCTGGAGGAGGAAAGACGCAACGTTCACAACGAAATGATTCGCATTCAGCAGACACTAGAGAGTGAGCGTGCGCTCGCCCTGGACAAGGAGGAAATTTTCAAGCGCCTACAGCTCCGCGAGACAGAGCTCGAGGAGAAACTCTCCGGCGCCATAGAAGACCAAGAGAGGTTGGAGGACCAGCTTGACGATCTTCTTGAGGCCAAACAACGCGCTGAACAGGATGTCGCAAAATACCGTGCTCAGTTGGAGCAAGCTGCGCTGCTCATTGCGAGACTTGAGCAAGAAAAGTCGGATCTTTCAGCAAGAATGGAGGAGCTGGAGCGCTCCATCCAGGAGATATCGCAGAAACAGTCCGAGCGTAGTGAGCAAGAGAAGCGGCTGGAGGATGAGATCAAGATGCTTCAAAGCCAACTCAACCTCAAGGATCGCAAAGCGCGGGACCTGGAGAGCAAGCTGTTGAAGGTCGACCAAGATCTTGAATTGAAGTTGCGAACTGCGCAAAAGGATTTGCAGTCATCCAAATCCAGAGAATCTCAACTCGCACTTGAGAATCGCCAAGTCCAGCAACAGCTCTCGGAACTCACCAAAACCTCAACCGATTACGAAGATCTCATTCAGAGGAAGGAGAGCGAGCTCTCGGTTCTTCGAGGTGACAACAAGAAGTACGAGATGGAGCGCCGCGGCTTTGAGGACCAGAAGAAGACTCTTGCTGCCGAGAAGGAGACCGCGGCGTCTAAGCTCCGTGACGTTCAAGCCGAGTTGACGGCCATCAAGTCACAACAATCCCAGCTGGAGAGAGAAGCAGACGACGCCAAGAAGCTTCTCGAAGCTCGTCTTTCCGAAGACGCGCAAGCGGATGAGAATCGTCAGGTTTTGGAGGCACAAATCAAAGACCTCAAGGATGAACTGTACAACATCCAGAAAGAGCTTAGTCGAGAGCGTCAATCCCGTGATGATGTCCTACTGCTGAGTGAGCACAAGTACACCGCTTTGCAAGAAGAGTACGACCACCTGAATGAGTCAAAGATCATTATCGAAAAGGAGCTTTACGTACAGCAAGATCACTTACGCCGGACCAAGGAAGCCCGCGACACAGCCGAAAAAGAACGTGATGAAGCTCGACAGGAAATCAGACGTCTTCGAATCGCCAAGACCCAGGCTGAAGAAGCCCGGTTGCAAGCTGAAGTTGAGGGAGAACGCGCTGCCACGCGGGCTGCTCGCGAAAGAGAAGAAAGCCTCCGAAAGGACCTGGATGCTGCCCATGAACGTCTGAAATGGTTCGAAGAAGAGTGTGCCAACTTGAACCACCAAGTTGAGGATCTGAACAAGTTGATTCTCTCCTCTGGCGAATTTGGGCTCAAGAATGATCAAGAGAAGGAGAGACTGGAGCGAGAACTGGTTACAGTCAAGGGACGTCTCAAGGCATCTGAGAATGACAATCGCGCCCTCCTTAACAAGATCCAACAGAAGGGGCTTGAGATCGCGCGTTCAAATTCAAGAGCTAGTGAGGCTTCCAGAGGTCAAGTCTTGGGTCTCCAGAAGGAGAAGACACGCCTTGAGGAGCAGAACGCCGTCTTACACAAACAGCTCGGCGACTCGCAGCTCACTATCGCCGTTCTCGAGAAGAAGGTTGAGAAACTGCATCTTGACCTGGAAGACCTCAACCACGAAGTAGCTCGTGAAGCTAAGACCTCGAGGAACGCCGAAAAGATGACGTCGACCTTCACGGCTCAGCTAGCTGAGGCCAACAGGACCATCGAGTCAGAACGCCAGCAGCGCACTCAGGCACAAGCCACTGTTCGCACTCTGCAAACAACCATGGAAGCTAGGGAGAAGGAACTGCAGGAGTTGAGAGCACAAATGCTCAGTGTTCTGAAGACGGTCGATCCCGAAGTTGTACTTCCGCCTCAGGCAGACGGCGCAAATGAGGGCATGCTCAGCAAGAACTTCGACCTAGTCAGGAAAGTTGAAGATCTTCAGCAGAACCTTCGTGTGCAGACTGCTGCTCGCACAAACGCCGAAAACCAGCTAGCCGACTTGCGTTCTAACAGAGGAGTCGACTCTCCCATGAGACCGAAGCTGGAGGAGATCAGTCCCAACGAGGCTCCTTTCAATGGCTCGCCCACCTTTAGACGTTCCAAGATGCAGGCTCGCCAATACTCAAATACTTCGACCCCTACTCGACGATTCGAGCCGGAATCCTTCGACTCGGCTCGTTCTGACAAGACTGCGGACATTCTCAGCTTCAACAATCGCATGGACCTCAAGGCTGAAGTTGAGGAGTTACAAAATCAGCTTCAGCTTGCTCAAATGCAGAACCGTCACCTCCAGAGCCAGATTGATCGCACTTCTTCGCCCTCTGACGAAGCTGACCAGAGCCCCTCGCTGGTTCGCATGCAAAAGCTTGAGAAGGTAAACAGTCGCCTACATGACATGCTGGATGATTCCGCGAAGAAGGTCTCCGCTCTCGAGCGAAGTGTCAGAACTGGCGAGCTTTCTCTGCGCGACATTCAGACTCGATCTCACGAAGAAATTCTCGATGCCCTGAACAGCCAAGAAGAAGCGCGTCGCTCTCTCCTACACAGCCACAGGGATGCTATCTCGGAGCTTGCGGACGTCAAAAACCACTTCGAGAAGATGCGCCATGACCGGGCTGCCCTTGAAGTTGAACTTCGCGACACCAGATCGGACCTGGAGGAGATGACCATGGCTCGAGAAGAGGAAGCCGACAGCCGCAGTCAACTGCTACAGGAATTCTCCGATCTTCAAATTCGGCTTGACAATGAGACATCCAAACTTGCTGACGTTAACGCCAGCTTGAACCTGTACAGGAGTCGTGCTGATGAATACTTTAGCAAATTGGAGCAGGCTGAAATCGCAGTGCTGAAGGCGAGCCGTGCGGAACAATTTGCCAAGACCCAAGCCAAGGAAGCCGAGGAAACGTGCGCTGAGATCATGTCTGAGAGAGAGAAGATGGATTCTGCCATTGAAGACCTGCAACGCCAAAATCAGAGACTGGAAGAAAAGCTCGAGGATGTGTCAACTGACCTCGAGACCACGAAGCAAGCGAAGAAGCGACTTCAGCATGAGCTCGAGGACTACAGGAACCAGAGAGCGAATGATATCGAGGACAAGGAGTTGAGCATGGAACAGACTCGCAAAAAGTACCAAGCCGAGTTTGCCACGCTGACCAAGGAGCTGGACCTGGCTCGGGAAGAGAAGCTGTTCAAGCAGGCCGAGATTGCTCGTTTGCGCGAGGAACTTGATGAGCTCCGCTCTAAGTGGGACGACGAAGTTCTCAACAGCTCGACCTGGTCCAAGGAAAAGGCACGTCTTGAGTCAACTCTCGCCGATGTCGTGTCTTCTCGCGATGAGGCAGTCAACGCTCATAGCGAGGCTCAAGGCAAGATTGTCACCCTGCTTTCGCAAGTTCGTTCTCTACGCACATCAGTTGATGAAGTCACTTCCGAGAGAGACCTTCTTGTCCGGGAAAAACGCAACATTGAAGCTCGCCTGGAGGAAGCAAAGGCTGGTCTTGAGGATCTCAGCAATGGCGATAGCGCGTCTCTACGCGACGCCGCAAACATCGACAAGGAGATGTTGGAGCTGAAGTCGAATCTCGCACAGCAGGAAGACATCGCTGCTGCTGCCGTGGAGAAGATGAGACGCGCTGAGGCGTTGGCAGCTGAGATGCAGAAGGAGGCGATGGTTGAACGCGAAACTAGCTCCCAGCTCCAGAAGGACAAGGCCTCACTGGAAAAGTCGTTGAACGAGATCCAGATCAAATTGGTCGACCTCGAGACCAAGGGTTACTCCAGCGCAAGCCATGACATCAAATTCCTTCACAAGCGCATCCAAGAGGTAAGCTTATCTGCGACCCAGTCATCCTTGTGCATCACTAACTAAATGTCAAACACAGCTCGAATCCCAGATTGAGGAGCATGAAAATGAAAGAACCAAGTCTCAGCGGTCCGTCCGCAACGTGGACCGAATTGTCAAGGACCTCCAAGGCCAGATTGATCGTAAGGACAAGCAGAATACGCAGCTGCAGGATGACGTGTGTCGCATGCGCGACAAGGTCGAGAAGCTCTTGCAAACAATCGAGGAGCTTCAATCCTCTGAATCCGAGATCCAGCTTTCAACTCGCCGGGCGGAGCGGGAGCTTCGTGAGGAGAGGGAGAGGTCTCTACGTCTAGAGCGCGAGATCGAGAATATCAAAGCTCTCAGGATGGAGAAGGGCGCCGCATCCCAGATGGGCAGTGTCCGCGGCGCATGGCGCACAGGGTTCAGTATTGATGACGAGACGGCCTCGATGATTTCAGTGCCCAAGCGCAAGAGCAGCCTTAGCCGGGCTCCTAGTATGACCAAGGGCTTCTTGTAAATGGATGGGAGAGGAGGGGTGCATTGTTGAAAAAGCATGCGAGACGTTTCTAATGTGTAAATGCGAGCCTGCATGGGTCATTTCTTGCGTTGAGCCATGCGTGGCCCGCGATGGGCTTCGGGATATCAGGTTGTGTTGGGCGTGTATGGTGTTATTGTTGTATACGTACGATTGAGGGGTCTAGCATTGGTTTGCTTTGGTTTGTTTTGCCAAATTACATATTCCCAGTTATGAACGGACAAATAGGACGACGAGACAGCATTCATAGTTCCATGTGCGGCCCCTCCCCTTCACCGCGTCGTTCTTGAGTAATCTTCATGCTTGTTTGTTGGTGGTACTTGAGTCACCTCGAGCAGGTAACACTGCTGCGAGTAACCGGGCTTGTTGAGGGGGAAGAGGAAAGATTGAGGACAAGCATAAACTGGGTACGGCCCTCGACCAGGCCGCCGACTCAACATCACTGACTTCTTCTTCCCGCTCCCTTTGCTCTATCTAAATTTTCCTTTGAAGCGCCGACATATTTGTTTCCCCTCGTGCTGGGGGGCAGATGGGCTCTGCAAGCAGCCAGGAGATCCGCCAAATCGTAGACGAAGCCGTCGTCACACTCCGGAGAGAAAGCGCGTGGAAGCGGCAACAACGCCATGGCATCCATCATTGACGAAGACGGGGTCATCATCGACGACGGGGACGGGTATTACTACCACGACTACGATACCTCGTCATGTACCACCTCGGACTCGGACACGGAGTCGGACTCGGGATCAGAGCCTTCTGGTTGTTGGGGGAATTGTTGTTGTTCGGACTGGGAAGATGAGTGTTGTTACGAGACGCTGGAGTGTTGTGTCGGCGGCGGTGTCGTTGGGCACTGCGGTCTGGGATATGGGAGAAGCAGAAGTTGTGAGGGGATCAGGAAGACCAACGTGAAGAACAAGAGTAAGAAGGAGAAGGAGACTAGAAAGAAGGCGAAGGGAAAGGGAAAGGGAGGTGCGCTGAGCTTTTGGCAGAAGTGTTATCCGGTCAAGAGGAAGGGTGATTGGGGTGGTGATGTTATTGGAGTCTCAAGGTGTCCTGGCGAGGTATACTTTTTTTTTTTCTGTCTCGTGGCTTTATCATCTCATCTTTTCCGGCTTCGCTGTACTTTATCGATGAAGAGGCTGATGACAAGCGAGCAGCAAGATCCCAAAAGATGGGGCTTCAAAACCGAGCATCCGCGATCTCAACAAACACCCAGCGTGTTGGTTCGACACGTCTGCGCTCCTGGATCTTGTTACGACATCCCACGAGCTAACAGGAGCCGAGATCGCGAAAACCACCGGCGAGCCAGGAATCGAAGCACTGCGCCTGAGCGGGGCAGAATCGGCGGGGAGGAGGAATGGTCTACGCATCCGAGGAGGGGTCGGCGGAGGACGTTGCTGTTCGATGAGTATGAAGCATATCCCAAGGAGCACCGCCGGTATCGCGAGGATACGCCGGCTAGGATTGTGAGGGAGAGGAGAGGCGCTGCGCCCACGAATTTGGTCAGGGAAAAAAGTTACGCGCCTACGAGGATTGTGCGGGAGAGTGGGAGTATTCGGCGCAGATGGGGTACGAGGAGGACAGGGGATGAGAGCGATGATGATGATGATTTGGTTATGATGCGTGGGGCTTTGGTGGATGATGGTAATAGAGGGGATGTTAGGCGACGGGAGAGGAGTTGGGAGAGGAGGTCGGATCCGGACGATCGGATTGGCGAGATTGATGATTGTACTGAGCACTCGTACGTGGTCGGGGAGAGGACGGGGGTGCCGACGAGGGAGGATCCGGGAAGGAGGATGGTGAGATTTCGAAGGCCGTAACGACGGCATCACGTCTACGGCTCACATTGCAGCAAGATTTTCGATAACGGCTTGAGTTGTTCTTTTCCAGATAACCTGCCTTTCACATAACTTCATTACATCTTTCATCCATCTCTTCGTATAATGACGACGAGGGCAACATTTACCGTTTCTCATAGCTCTTCACATCATTAGGCATGCGGTAGATGCACAGCTCCCTGCAGAACAAGCCCCATTCGCCGCTCGTGGCGTCTCTGACAGACTCCTGCATGTCGCGGCCGTAGCGTTCGCGGTATGCGCGCTTGACAGCCTCCATATGATGTCGATCCCAGTGGAAGCGTACAAGACGGGAGATGAGCAGCTCCCTGCGCAGATCGTCTTTGCGGCTCGCTGTCAGGGCGTGGTGGACGAGCGAGGCGTCTCGGAGGGGTTTGTTGATGACTCCGTTGAGAATATGAGCCAATAGTTCGCCCTGAGGAGATATGAGTCAGTAATCGTCGCTTCGCCCTAATCGTATCGAACAGAAGTGCTTACCACCAGGTTGCCGCTCTTCTTGAGCGCGTCGCGCGCAAAGTTGGACCGGTACGTCCTCTCGTACAACTGGAGCACCTCGCGCAGATGCGAGTCGCTACGTTGTACGACGATGCTGATCATGAGGGTCTCACCGCCCTTTTCGGCCTTGACTGCCTTACGCAGATCCGCCACGTCGTCCTCTACCTGGCGGTAGTCTATGGCGAGGCGGCGGCCGTAAGGGTCGTACTCCTCCATCCTACGCTCCTCGAGCACCATCAGTACGGCCTTTTTGAACTTGTCTTCCTTCAGTTCGGTCTTCATGCACTTGGTCAAGCTGTTGTCGTACTTCTTGTCGTTGAAGCCGTCCTTGATCAGCTTGATCTCATGGTTGGTACGGCCCATGATGGACTCGATGAGCAGCTCGCGCCGGGTCTTGTCGCCCTGGTACCAAAAATTGGCCCAGTACGCCTCGCTCTCCCACTGACCGAGGGCTGTTGCGTAGCATGCTTTCATGAGGTTGGGGTCGGCGTCCTTGAGGCGGGAGCGAATGTGCTTAGCTACGTTGACGCCCTTACGCTCCGGGCCAGACTTCACGAGCGCCTTGTACTCCTTGCGCAGATCCATCACCTGTTCATGGGTCAGACCGGGCAGGATCTCGATCAGAGGTTCGGGATCGGGATTTTTGCGGTCACTCCTCAACGCCTTTGCAATTCTAGCGGCGTCGTCCTCAATATCGTGAAACCGCGCCCTCCGTCGCCGTCTACCCTCATCGTCAGAGCCGAGTGGGGAGACTGGCTCCATCACCTGCAGATCATGTGGCTGAGAGGCCAGCAGCATGGGTGACGGCATGGGCGACATGTCCTGGTACGTGCCGTGGTACGACTCCAGCAGCGGCGACCCTGGCGCGTTGGCCAACGAGAGGTTCATGTTCAAAGAGTGATGGCCCGTGTTGACGGACAGATTTGACATGCGGTGCGTGGGCGGCTGGGGCGACTTATCCCTCCTACGGCTGCCTGGATCAACTGTCAAGATGTTAGATGAGGCGTTGGGGCTGCTTCCGTAGTACGCTGCTGCGCCGGCCGAGATTTGAGGGCCTGGGCTTGGGGCGCGGCCGAAAGGACGGGGCTCGGGGGCCAAAGTAGGCGGCTTGGCCGCGTACTGGTCGTAGCCGTACGTCAGGTTCTCCTCCAACTCCTTCTTCTTTTCCTCCTTCTTCCTTGCTTTCTCAGTCTTCTTATCTGTCTCGGCATATTGATAAGACTGGGGTTGGGCATAAGCGTAACCGCCGGGGGACACCGGGCGAGGAGGCTTAGGCGGAGGGTAGAGCTCATTGGCTCCCGGGCGAGGCGGCTGGGGAGGCGGGTATTCCGCACCGTTGCCATAGGGTCTGCTGTTGCTACGGCTGCGCGTATGACTGCTATACTTTGCCGGGAGGTACTTGAGCTTGTCATCGTCCCGCGGCGACGTTTGGCGGACGTACGGGTCGTCAAATCTGTCGCGAGAGCTGCGGTAGGAGCTCTCCCGCGGGGAGGCAGGAGGGCGATAAGATGCCGTCCCGCGGTAGTCGTCGTAGTCGTAAAGAGACCGTGTTCCCGGAAACATTGCAACGCCGCCGTCTTCGGGATACGGCATCGCACCCGACATAGTACTGGGAGGAGCAGTAGCGCCGGGCTCCGCGGTCACCACCCGGGCGCCCCTTTCCCGGGCATGCCTGTCGTCGAGTTCATCTTCGGGGTAGGCGTAGCTGGACTCACGCGAGGGCTCGACTGCGTGGACGGCAGGACTGCGACTGCGACTGCGCTCGCGACGGCCCGGTGACTTCGAGCGTGTGCGACGACTACGGTCGTCGACTTGGAGAGACATGGTAGTTGCTTGCAGGTTGTGGCACTCGAACCGGGTTTGTCGTTGCAGAGATGAGGTGAAAGCTGGAGGATGCTTGGAGCAGAGGCCGGACGAGGTGGGGTTCACAGCTCGGGTTGAAACAAAGCGTGCGGGCGGGAAGTGAGGGGCTCTGGCTTAAAGGTGGGACAGGGCGTACGGCGACCCGAGCGAAAGCTCTTATCTGATTGACGAGGGATGAATGCGTCGCGTGCTAGATATGCTAATTAGAAAAGTATTAGACGATGTTCAGATAGCTTCTGCCTTTCCTTTCGCTTCACGGAGAAAAGCTGCCTGGATAGGAAAGACTGACACGAGAGCTGAGGGTGGAATAAGTAAAATCGAGGACAGGAGACGGCACTTTAAGGACACTGAAAAATTGGGGTGCGCGTGGGCTTTCAGAAAGCCATGCAGCGCGCAATCGAAGAAGCAAGTTGGGCTGAGAAAGTGAAACCCACCGAATTGCATCAACAAAGCCAGCCATGGTTACGATACCATGCGCGTTGCTCGGCTGCATCAAGGCCCCTGTCGTCTTGATCGATTCGAGGTACCCGTACAGGCTCTGACAAGTAAGCACGGAGCCAATAAATGCAACTCTGGCCCAGTACGGTGAGAAAGATGCGTCTTTTGGATCTGCTGATCGATATTCTCCGTCGAGGTCAGTCAGGCGCTAACCAGCCGTGTGGTTACTCGAGTAGCCAATGGCCGCGATGGTCTCACGTCTTGGGGGCCTCAACACTGCCCCTACTGAAGTACGACCTGCAGCGTCTCGCAGTTTCTCGGTCTCTGCCCCAGTTGCTCCCCCTCATATACTAGATAGCCGGTGGGCGGATTGGAGTCACGGTGGAGCTGGAAGGGTAGGCTGTGAACGCCGGTATGTCCGATGCGGCGGTGCTAAGAAGGAAGCTAAGATTCCCAGCATCCCGCACCGGTCCCCGCGTCCAGTGTATTGAAAGGTCTGGGGAATCACTGATGAGTGATGACATGATGCAGTGGAGAGGGGCCGTATCCCCCGTCGCAGCGAGCTCTCCGTCCTATCATTAAGCTCCCGCTGCGCAGCGGCGACCATGTCAAGGGCCTCTGGAGGTGGCTGAAGCTGCGGGTGCCAAGAGGAGGCTTTGCACGTAGAAATGTTGACTGTGATGGGCCCTCTTGTCAAATTGGCGTACTAAGCACACAATAAGGGACAGATTCGTAACAGAGCGGGTTCGCATCACTTTTGCGAATTTGACACCTTTCGTGTTGTTGAAGGCAGAACTGCAGGCTTCCAACAGCCCGACCCAATTCACGGCTTGTGGGTTGTTCGCGGGTCGGCACTTCGCTGCTGGGGAGTTGCGAATTCGAAGCACTGGTTTGGGGGGAGGACGTCATTGATGCACTGAAGAAGCAATCCGGGACGCTGCTCACGATGTGTGGAAGCTTTTCGGCCACCGCCTCTAGAATGTTCTCCTGGTACCTTAAGTAATCCGGGTTATGTAAGAACTCAGACGGGCAAGCGAAGACTGGTCAGGTTGTTTTTGCGGCGCTCGGGATATCGGGATAAGCCGGGAAGCACGGACCACGCTGTCAGAGCTCCCCAACGGAGCCAATTCGGAGGTTGACCTGTTGCTGTGGGAAAAGACGAGTCTTTTTTTTTTTTCCTTCCTTTTGTCCCTCTGAATCTTCAAAAAATACCAGCGTTGCTTCTCTGCATATCTCTTACCTCACTTGGAGGTCGCGACAGCTCAATTGACTCGGTCCAGACTCCAATTCTCGAGTTTCACCGCCGTTGTATTCTCAAAAGCACCTACACGCAGCCACCAAGCAAACCAACGTGATCCGTCATGCTCCGCTCGGCACCAGCTCGACGCGCCGCTTCCGGCCTGGCGAACTCACGGCTTACCGTTAGGCCGAGGACATGCGCGAAGAGCCTCTCCACATGCTCGACCCGAACCTCCACCCCCGCAGGTATTTACCCCGCGACGACCTCCAGATCAGCACAATTCGGCAGCCCTTTCTCCCTTCAGAGAAATCTGCACACCACTGCTCCCAGAATGGCCGGCACACGTACCGAGAGCGACGCCTTTGGCGAAATCCAGGTCCCCTCCGACAAGTACTGGGGCGCCCAGACCGAGCGTTCTCTCGAGAACTTCAAGATCAACCAGCCCCAGGACCGCATGCCCCCTCCCATCGTCAAGGCCTTTGGTATTCTGAAGGGCGCTGCTGCGACTGTCAACATGCGCTTCGGCCTCGACGAGAAGATCGGCCGGGCCATTCAGCAGGCTGCCAAGGAGGTCGCCGAGGGCAAGCTCCTCGACCACTTCCCCCTCGTCGTCTGGCAGACCGGCTCCGGTACCCAGTCAAACATGAACGCCAACGAGGTCATCTCCAACCGCGCCATTGAAATCCTCGGCGGCACCATGGGTTCCAAGAAGCCCGTCCACCCCAACGACCACGTCAACCGATCCGCCTCCTCCAACGATACCTTCCCCACCGTGATGCACATCGCCGCCGTCCTCGAGATCGAGCAGGAGCTGATCCCCTCCCTCAAGAGCCTGCGCGACGCCCTGCAGAAGAAGGTTGACGAGTTCGATGCCAAGAACATAATCAAGATCGGCCGCACGCACTTGCAAGACGCTACTCCCTTGACCCTCGCCCAAGAATTCTCGGGCTACGTCGCTCAGCTCGACGCCGGTATCAAGCGTGTCGAATCCTCCCTCCCCGACCTGCGCCTGCTCGCTCAGGGTGGTACCGCGGTCGGTACCGGTATCAACACCTTCGAGGGCTTCGCCGAGGCCATTGCCGAGGAGGTCTCCAAGATGACCGGCACCGAGTTCAAGACCGCCCCCAACAAGTTCGAGGCCCTCGCCGCCCACGACGCCATCGTCCAGGCCCACGGCTCCCTCAACACCCTTGCCGGCTCCCTGTCCAAGATCGCCCAGGACATCCGCTACCTCGGCAGCGGTCCCCGCTGCGGCCTTGGTGAGCTCATCCTGCCCGAGAACGAGCCCGGCTCTTCTATCATGCCGGGCAAGGTCAACCCTACCCAGTGCGAAGCCCTCACCATGGTCTGCGCCCAGGTCATGGGTAACCACGTCGCTACCACCATCGGCGGCATGAACGGCCAGTTCGAGCTCAACGTCTACAAGCCCCTGGTCATCCGCAACCTCCTCCACAGCGTCCGCATCCTCTCCGACGGCATGCGCTCCTTCGAGAAGAACCTCGTCGCCGGCCTCCAGGCCAACGAGGAGAAGATTGCCAGCATCATGAAGGAATCGTAAGTTTCTCTTCTGCTCCTATCCCCGCTATGCTCCTTACTGACAGGTACTAGCCTCATGCTGGTCACCACTCTTAACCCCAAGATCGGCTACGACATGGCCTCCAAGGTCGCCAAGAACGCCCACAAGAAGGGTCTGACCCTCAAGCAGAGCGCCCTCGAGCTCGAGGCCCTCAGCGAGGAGGACTTCGACAAGCTCGTCCGTCCCGAGCTCATGATCGGCCCCAAGCCTTACAAGCTCTAAATGCTTCAATTTTGAACGCACACAAACATGTGTTTGAATGTGGAAAAGCTGGAAAGAGCTCCACATGCCCTGTAGACTACGCAACGATGTCCTGTTACCTACGAAGAGGAAGAAAGCGGTCTTGAGCGATTCGTTTTGTAGAACCAAATAGTAAAATTTAACGAAACAAGAAGGGGAAAAAAAGGACCCCCCAAATGAAGATCTGTCTGAATTCATGTGCTCACCCCACCGCCGCGTTTTCACATGTGCTCTTACGTAGCTGCATGTGAAGCACCCCGCATTAAGGTTCAGCCTCCTGCAGCATGTCATCCATCCCATGGATGACATACTGCCATCTCAAGTGGTGAACAGATTAGTTTTGAGCTACAGATGACATATAGTTGAAACGGATACTGATGACCTTCGTTCCTGTGTTCGCAGACGTTTTGATCAGTCTGCGAATCAAAGAAGCATGCCGCAGAAGCATCCTGCTTGAAACCTTTGATCATGCTGACTTCCCTGCCTGCATCCTCACAGACGCTGGGCATGTCGCCCTCACCGGCCTGTGCGCTCTCTCGAAAAGCGGCCACTCAGCTGATAAGTAAGGTAAGTAGCGAATTTGACCGTCGCGGACGCTTGATCTCAGCGCCATTCATCCCGAACGACATGGCACCTTTCCAAACCTAAGGTACCAGGTTTTCTGAATCAGCTAGGCCACGGGCAGATCTGGGGACAGAAGCCATCGGCTTGACGACGACCCAAACGCCTTTCTTGATCGATTTATCCAGGGACGGAGGCCAAAGATGGCGACTGAAGTAAAACAACGGCATGTCGGACCTTCCAAGCTGCGCCTTTTGTGACAGCGACCCTCTTCAGCCACGTCGTGGAAGCTGAAAGGCTCTATTTCAGCTCGTGATACTCCTGTCTGCCACCAGGTCGGTCACCGCGTCGCAATTCGAACAATGCTGCTAGTGTCTTACAAGCAGCGGCATTCATGGCAGCTTCGGAAGTTGGACGTTGAACAGTCTTCGCCGTTCAGGTAGCAGTCTTCCGGCGTACTGATGAGGCTTATGAACACGCACGCTAATCGCAAGGACATTTTAGGGGAGTAACGTGTGGTTATTTTCCAACTCCTTTCGCTTCCAGTGAAACTACTGTAAGTTGTCCCGGGATACATTACCGGAAACCAATCTGAAGTTGCTGTCTGAATACCAGCCCAAATTTCTTTCCCACATCCTCGATCAATTCTACTAGGAGCTGTTTATTCTCAGCCAAATAAGTATGCGTCTAGCGGTGACTTACATGAAGCTTTGCATCGAAGTCTACTGTTATTTAACCTCCCCGGCTCTCTTTTGAGGATGTGTCTTATCGTCCGAGTTTCCAGGCTGGGGAGGTCGTTCTGACGACTTTGTTATAAACCGGCTAAGCTTTTATTAATTGCAACATGACGACTACCTGCAAGCTTGGTAAGCAGATCATGCTCGTTGCCGGACACACCACGCACACTGTCCGTGATTCAGCTGCTGTATTCTCTCGAAAGAACTTTTCATCGTCAGAAGAGCCACATCTGAACAACAGTCAGTCGACTAAGCCATAGAGGCATGCGTACCAATGGGGAGCTCGAAGGTAAGAGAGCCTCAACTGTGAACACCGATGACGCATGAGTTGATGAAGATAGCAGCCTTATGACTTCCATTACGACTGAGAACCACCATCCCTGGCACCTAGTTTGTAACTTGGCTAGAGAACGATCGATAAAACCCGAATTCGTCAATCCATAAGGTCTGGCAGAGCAGGTGACAACTGTTGTCCTTCTTCATCGTATTGTCCGTTCGTAGTCGTGCTATCTCATGGTAGTCTTGCCAGCTTGGGAAAGCTTCCGATCTATACGACTCTGCCTCTCCCAACTGTGGCCACGATGTCGTCAACCTCCTCAAACCTCAACCTCGGTATCATCTCGTGCTGCTGTGGAACCCCTTTCCTCGTTGCTCAAGACCACGCACCCTGAAAACAAAAATGAAAAATCGGTTTCTCCAATTACTTTGCGATGAGAAGATCTTGTGACGATTCCTCGAGAGATCTTCAGATTCGTAGTCTCTGGCATTGGGGAGCATTCAACGCTCTCGCAAAATATAATAAGTGAAACCGCAACCTTGAGATGGCATTATTCATACGCAAATGCCTTGCACGTGTTGTCAGAATGAAACTTAGAAGATAAAACGCTTAAGACCCAGACAAATAGTTCAGCGAGGAATGTGTGTAGCTGGGCCGTCACCCAACCTTCTCTCCACGTATCTCAGCTCTGCAGAGAATATATGAAGATGCGAGCAGCAACCACAGAGACTGACTTCCCGGCAGTATGCATTCCTATCGGGCGGTTCACACACTCTATTGAGATACCACAAGGTTGTGGGAGCGGAATTGGGTGGGACGGCCTTGTCCACAAGCTCAAGTAAAAGCGCAAGGCGCAACTATGACGGCGCAGCCCATTATAGAAAACCATGAATGGCTTTGATGTTCATCGTACGTCTCCATCAATCGTAAGCTGTGCTCTTGTTTCGAAGACCCAGTAAAGCCAAATCACTAGTCTTTGTGAGAGAGAGAGCAGCGGTCAGGCGCTTATCAAGCAACCTGCTTGACCTTCTCAGTGGCCTTTGTCCGGGAGTCTTTGCCAGCACCAGTGTATCCAAGAAGAATGAGACCTCTCGGGAGGCCTCTTCAGGTGATCTCAGGAATATATTTGGTTGGTTCGTTTTCTGACCATCACTGAAAGGGCTGTTACAGACTGCCACACAGATCAACAGCGCGAATTTTCCTATCCGAGCCAGATTATTACAGATGCAATCGACCTCGTGCTGAAGCTCGATACGTCTTAAGACACCGGTCGAGAAAAGGAATATTGTAAGTTCACAACCAGTTCTCGATTCTCATCACTAAGTCTAGCTAGGTAGCATGAGAATGAGACATAATTAGACAGGTACCTCACTAATAGTAATGCTGACCTAGATGAAAAATGATGAATGTCTGCGCGCACAGGAAAATGACATGATTCCACATCCTTCCTTCCCATGTGTCAGACGTGACTTGCCGATTTCCCGGTGTGCCACTCCGATCTACCCGACCGTCCGGACGGGGGGTACCGGGCTCCTACGTTCAGCAAATATCCACTTCGTTTCCATACGGGGAGATCTTGGAAGCTTAATCTTGCGCGATCCACAGAGAACCTTCGTCGCAAGGGATCCTTTGTTTTGGATGCGGTTATGACGGCAGTTGTATAAATATATATATATATATATATATACCTTTGCATATATATTCAGGGTGTAGGTGAGTTCACCTCACCAGGAGCTAGTGTCGCAGAAAAACGAAGACCACGTCACAACTAAGATCAATTGAACAACTGTTTAGGGGATGGTGCAACGATGTGGACCTTTTGGCCCTCATCGCCCCTATGAGGCGCTGCAACGCGGTCATTCGCTCAATCCGCAGTTTCCAGCCCCGAAGAAAGTGAGGATTACCCAGATACGGAGAATAGTTCAAGACGGAAAATAAGCTAAGCAAGTTGCTGTCACACATGCTGAGTCCAAGGGGTCCAAGTAGATTCAGCTCAGAGTTCGTTGACGTTACCCGCGGTTGCAGGGAGGAATGGCCCCGACAACATCGCCGGACAGAATTCAATGTGCGTGTGAGTCTTTGGTGTAAAAATTCGGAAGTAGTATAACGTACCAGAACCAAACATGACAATCAGCTCATGGACCGTCATTTTGATGGCCGAGACGAAGGCCCTTTGGTTGCCGAGGAACGTCCATCACATTCACGTTGCGGGGCGCCTGCATCAAGCTTTGTGGTTAGCGATGTCGATATCCCTCAACTCGCTACAGAGTACGCCTTCTCAATCCCGAGCGTTCCTGAGGTTGACGTTGACAAATCTCACCAAGGCCGTTTGGTCTTGGCATCTTAGAATGGCTTGTCAATGAGATGTCACTGACTCAAAGAGTAGCGAGGTGACGAGCAACGCTGAATACTCTTCAGAATCTGCATGAAGGTCTAGAATCTTACGTACATCATCGGCCTGGCTCCTTTGGCGTTGGGAGAAGTATATGAATGCCAGACTCGTCATGAAGATTGCTAGGTACCAAACGCATAGATGAGAGAACCACCTTGGATTTTGAACCACATCTGATGAGAGCCGCATTCCCTGAGAGTCACAATTTCTTCACAGTAAATCCGTACTCGATACACGACGGATTTGCGTTCGTCCTGTGCCGCCCATCATCCTCGCATCTTTCTGCCCTTTATTCCATGCTACCACGGGCTTCGTGGGACCAGGACACGCAAAAAGTGTCGATACAGTCCGACCTCTGACCCTCACTTCCAATACATTTTCGTAGCAAGGGATGACACCGTCCTGCTTGGTCCTCTAGCACGAATAGACGAACTTTGTCAATTTCGTTGATCTTCTGGTTTCATCTGAGACACTGCTTATATAACAGATTCGAATTGAAAACATGCCGTGGGACAGTTTCGTCGAGCGCTTTCAGTTGCGGATGGCCAATCGTGCCCTGCTGACTGACTTAAAAGTTGCTTGGACCACGTCTTTCTCACGTGCTCTTGCGTCGCCATGTCTGCCCCAACCCGTCCGCGTTCCATTTGTGGCCACTTCTTTGTCCGCTGTCCGTCTGTTCATCCGCGCCTCTACTCAGAGGTCACGTCAGTCCGTGTCCCCTTCTCGATCACCGCATGCCAAGGAACCGAGGCTCAAGATAGTCGTCGTCTCAATTCCACAGCCAGCGCCGCGCTTAATAGTAGTAAACTGGTATCGCAATGTCTAGAATCACATTAATAGTCTGTCGTAGCCCCGAACACCACTTTTGATGTTCCCCGTTTTACCCTTATTTATCATTCCCTCGTCATGCCTGCCTCTCAGCATCCTCGCCGTTGTAGGGCGCCGTGTCAGAGCGGAATGAGGGGGCTTTGCAGACCTTCTCATCTCCTTCCAACCGAATCTGTCCCTGAGGCAGGGTGTAGTGGCTGCGAACCCTGTCATCGTTGTTAGCACATAGTTCCTCTCCCTGGCAACGCAGCAAGTCTCCTTACCCTTGGAAAGTGGTGCCCACAGTCTCCAGTACCAGCAGAACAAGTACCAGAGCAATGACAGCTCCCAGAACAATCAAGTCAGGGTGTTGCTCGAAGACGACCATCGTAGGCTGCAGAACCTTAACGTGCTTCCAGCAAGGCATGCGATCCCTCGAGGGCATCAACTCCGCCAACCCAGCCTTGAGCGTCATCGGCTCGATGGTTTCCAGGATCCCATTACCGTCGACGTCGACCACCCTGTCCTTTGCGGGTTGCTGTGGCCGGTGCTTTGCGAGAGATTGGAGGTAGTCGGTCTTGAGTGGTCTAGGGGCCGCCAGGACGACTGATGGGGGCAGGACTCTGGAGGGTGATACTGGGTGATTGTCAAATTCGAACTCGATTTTTGATGTGTCGTCCGACTCCTGGATGATGGCCACGGGACGCATTCGGTGCATCGAGACGCTGGTGATGCGGGTGAAACGTCGGGCTTCGCCCTTGATGTGGGAGACCATATCTGGGATGGTCATTGGTACTGGCATGGCCATGGCCAGTTCGGAAAGCCCCAGGGCGTAGAGAAGTGTTGAAGGCTTCATCGTGGTGGGTTGTTGAGTTTGTGTGAATTTAATGACTGGATGACAGAGTATCGTCGATTTCCCAAGTGATACTTCTGAACCAGCACTCGAAGCCAATCGTGTAGAAGCCGCAGAGTATCGATGTGAGGTGTGCTATCCCCCAATGATTTATTGACGCCAAGGCTGATATCCGAATCTCGGTATAAATTGTCTCCCAAAATCGTGTCCACCAACTCCTCCAAGGTGAGGCGCGTGAAGGGCGAGCAGTTGACTAAAGCACTCGTCGTATGGGATGCTATCTGTGTCCAAGAAAGTGTGCGAGTTAATGATGAGGCGGGGATGAACAACAGTTAATGGGATGTCAGGTCTGGGCACCCGATTTATTAGAGGAAAATCCAGCGCAGGGCAGCCGGTCGGAGAGTCAATGCTTAATCAAGTCAGGCACACGTGGTGTATGTGTGTGTGCGTGTGCGTGTGCGTGTGTGTGTGTGTGTGTGTGTGTGTGTGGTGGTTTGAGTTATCCGAGCGCAGACGAAAATGCTTCGACGGTAGGGTGAACCCGGCGATGGATGGCGGGACACTTCTGGAAAGAAAGGCGAGTGAAACAAAACAAGTAACGGCTCTCTCTGCCCTGGCGACGATTGTGTTGTCTTCGACACAAAAGGCTGCGTGCGGGTGAGGAATGAAGAAGACGGGACGGGGCGACTAATGAGAGGGCTGGTTGGCCGGATGGGGGAAGCTGAAGAGGACACCGGAGGTGGGTGTTCGTGAGTATTTGACGTGCCAAGGCTAAGTGGCCAAGTCTAGTGGTAATATAGACAAAAGAGAATTTGGACGGAGAGAGGTTAGTCTGGAATGGGCGTCTTATCCCGTAACCAGAAGAAGAACGGATTTGGTGGCCCTGGCGGAGGCTGTTGTTATATCAAAAGGATTGGAAGCTGGGGCGGACATGCGAACTATGTAATATGGGAGAGAGGTAAAGGTGGGCGAGCCTTTACGCATTGGGATTGACATTTGAATGGCTTGCCTGAAGACGGGCGATTGGTTTCTGTGTTTCTGACCCGGCCTATTCTCCGTTCACTTCTTTTTACTCTTCACCAGGCTCCGTTCTGGATGCTGCTCTCACAGACAAATTCTAGCCAGGTTCCTCCCTCTCTCCCTCGGGCTCCTGCTCCTGGCTCCTCTTGGTCCCCCAAAATCGGGAGGCCTGGGGATGTGCAGGAGGAGTAGCGCAGGTTCGGGACCAGGGGATCTAGGCTCGGCCAGGGATGCAGGGATGGACTGGACCCTGTGGACTGCGGTGCACCCTGTCGACAGCGGCGCAATTCGAACATGGTCGTCTCGCACATACATGCTGTTTCCGCTTGGCCGCCAGGTTCCACAGGTTTATCTCGTGGTCCTATTGTGACACCAGCAGCCAAGCTGCAGCTGGGCAAGCCTCTTTCTGAGGATCGCTTGTCTTTACTTAGTATTAGGGGTAAGTAAAAGCTCCCGGACTGGTATCGTGGGGACTGACGGCCCACAGGAAGCTCTGGAATAACCGCTAAGTGGCCGGTCTCTCGCCTGCGATCGATGTACCGCACCTGGTCAGCTTGAGCCACAGATACCTGACAGGGTGCATTTACTTTGGCCTGGTACCGCCGTAAACTTTCGAGACAGCTTGAGGAAACTCTAAATACAGGCTAGAGCTAGGGTGACCAGCATCCCGACATGGCGAGGACGGCACTGCGGCGCCGCGGCAGCAGCCAGTCGATGACTGACTCCGTCTCTTGTGCATGGAGAGTGAATAGAGGGAATAGAGGCCAGCCTGCCGTGTACCCGATCTCGTTCAGCAAGGTCTCGGCGATCCCTGACCTTTGGGTTTGTTTTCTCACTGGACCTGCTGCTGGTCTGTCGGGAGTCGGTTTTCTCGGCACCCTTGACTGACTGATGGGAGAAAGCGTTGTTTGGGAGGTGATCTGCTCGAGGATCCTCGGCCAACATTTTTCCAAATCTTGTGTGTATTCCGATTAGGATCGGACGAGTAGGAGAGGTTAGTCGGAGAGGTTGGTCGGTCGTGTCGTTGTGTTGGAATTTGGCGATAGGCCGCGGGCTGGTCCCCACAGTTCCCTGGACGATTCGGCTATCCGGGAAACAATCGTATGTGTGAGTGCGCCGCGTTCTCAGCTACCTAGGAAAAGGGCCGCGGGTTCCTAGGGACGCGAGAGAAGACGGCCAGCAAGGATCCTAGGTGGAAAGCGGCAACGGCACCACCACCATGATCGCTGGTCGACAAATCCCCATGTGTCACACCCGAAGGCCGGACGAAAGGTCCCATGCGTGCATGAGTTCAACGGGTTTGTTGCCATTGGGTTTGACCGAGGACGAGAGGAGACGAAATGGTAGTGCAAGCCTCGACGGGCCTCCCCCAAATGGATTCCCAGTTGGAGTTTATTGAGGGGGAAAAATACTCGACGCATGCCGTTACAGCCTGAGGTGAACCCCAAAGGTGAGATGGATGGATGGGGGGACCCAAGGAGATGTGCTTCTGGGGTTCAAGGTAGTCAAGCTTTTTGCTCTAGTGCCTCAGGCCTCAGTTAATTATTCCACGGTTGAGTCAGGATGGAGTACAATAGGGGCCCTGAATGTTTGTAACAGTTGGACATCCCCACCGCCCCAGGATTTGCCCGATTAAGCTATCGCGATCAGAAATTATTTGTGTTTTACCCTGGCTAAACCTTGAACGCTAGTAAGGGCAAAGTCACACGCTAACAGACTTTCAGGGCGGATATTGTACTGCGGTGGGAAGGGAAATAAGAAAAGAAGCATTGTGTTGTTGGGGTGTTGCCATAAACGCCAACATGAAGGCGGAAAAAGCAATGACAAGCGGGCTGGTCAGAACGAAAAAGAGCTTGGCCTGCGCTGCCAGGGCCCTGCAGCGGCATGGGCTCAGGTAGCTGACAACCCCCATTCGGACAGCACATTGTCTCATTCAGCATCGTGATTCGTGGAGGTGCTACCCACCCTCAGATTCCAACGTTTGACAGATCGACCGTAAGGACAGCTCTTGGTTACTGGAATCGTAAAGAGAAGAATCGAAGCTAATTACACTTTCTCACACAAATTTAATCCATATCATGTGCCCCCATGTGGCTGAAGATGGGTGGCAAAAAAAAAAAAAAAAAAGGCACCAGAAGAAAAAAAAAA
>JAOQIF010000191.1:0-109501 GCA_026260285.1 Colletotrichum sansevieriae | reverse complement strand
TATTATAATAGGATTATTATAATAGGATTATTATAATAGGATTATTATAATAGGATTATTATAATAGGATTATTATAATAGGATTATTATAATAGGATTATTATAATAGGATTATTATAATAGGATTATTATAATTATATAAGAAGTATAAGAGTATACCTATTTCTCAAAGCTTTAAAGTATTAAAGCTATTAGATTATAAATAGATCTATAAAACCTATTAGAGGTAGCTTTTAGGTTCTATAGAACCTCCTTATAGTAATCCTATATATAGGTCTAAGTAAACTCTACCTTAATAGTATTAGTTAATAAGCTAGAATAGGCTTTATAAATACTACAAAATCTTAAATTGTTATTTGCTATATCTAGTACTAATAAGGGAGAGAGGAATAATAAGGATATATAAAGAAACTACTACTACTCCTATAGTATTTAGTACTTCTTAAGTTTTACTATTACTACTTATACTACTTCTAGAAGAGCTAGAACCTAAAGTGAATTCTTAGTATTATTAAGCTTCTTAATAGCCTCTATATACTTCGTTGAATAATTATTATAGATCTTTATAAGAGTAATTATATAAGTAGTATTAATAACCTAGATTTAGTACTATTCGGTTTTATATAGCTTGAATAGGTAATTATTAACGTGATTTATGAACTAAGCCTTAATTAGAGCTTAAAGTTTGAGAGCGTAAACTAATATTAATATAGTTAAGTTCTAGTATATCTTTACATTAATAATTAGATATCTAGGGCGCTTTTTTAGGTCCTTATCTATATTATTTCTCTAGAGGTCTAGGAAATATATAGATTATACTAGACTAGCTTTAATCTTAAGCATAAGGTACTAGATCTAGAAGAGGATAAGTAATAATAGGGGTAAAATGTTAGAAATAGAGTAGCTTATTCTAGTAATTACTACCATAAGTATTAAAGTACCTATTTCTCTAATTTAACCCTCTAAGTCTAATATCCAATCTAGATATTAATTAGCATAAGTCTTATTATCTAACTAATCTTTAAGATCCTTATTTTATTAAGTAGAAGCAGCCTGCTGCCTAGTTGAGGTCTATTATAGGGGTATAATATCCTCAATAGCTTATTTATTATTAGTATATAATACGTATTGCGTAAGATCGCCTGAGGTAAGCATATAGGCGACTTTGAGGTAGTTATAAAGTTCCTAAACTATAAGGTTAATAATATACGTAAGATATTAAATATAAGTAACTATAGGTAATACTTTATTAAACATAGACATATAGAACTTAGATAAGATATTAGGTTTGAAGTTAGAAGCATTATCTATAGAAATATAGTTGAATTTGAGTAGGTTCTTTATTAGGAGGTTATTAAGAGTATTAATAATTATAGTTACTATTACCTCTATAGTATAGTTTTTTATAATACTAGGTATACTAAGAAGAACGCAGCAATAGTTCTAGTCCTTATTAATAAAGTGAGCTATAATACTAAGTAATATATATTTCTAACCTAGTATTATCTATATATTAATTATTAGAGATACTTCTAAACTAGGAATAATTTTATGAAGAACCTTAATCTAGATAGCTAAAGCCTTAGCTTTAAGATTCTTAGCAATTATTATAGAAGATAGTAGTATCTATACTTAGTTTATAAGGCTAGCAAAGAACTTAAAGGTTAACTTTAAAATAGAGTTAAAAGATATATTACTATTAATAAGATAGTAGAGGAGTGCTTTATTTGATTAGGTAGATATATTTCCCTTGCTAATAAGCTAGAGAGCAGGGTATAATTATTATAAATACCTCAAAGGATTCTTATAGTTTATAGATGAATTATTTCTTAGTTGTATTATATTCTAGAAGACGCTAGAGCACTACGCTACGCTTTAATATATACTAGCTTATAATAATGGTTTTTTACTGAGTTAATCCCTGAGCTATATATATTAGGATAGATAAGGATAGTATTATATATATTATAGATAAGATAGGGAATGCTATATTAGGCTTTTAATCCCTTGCAAAACTTAGCCTAAGTATCTGCTTATTTATTTAATTTACTAAAGATCTTAGTTACTTTTTTTAAGCATATATTAAGGCCTAGTATAGACTAAGGGCTCCTAATACTTTCTTCTACCTTCTGCTTATAATACTAAGTTTATTCCTACTATTTAATAAAAGAAGTATCTATAGCAAAAGGAATAATAGAGCTACTATATATAAGCTTATATTCAGGGGGGGCTCTATAGAGAAAAGAGAGGATATATCTTTAAGAGGGTTATCTATAGTATATAGGTTTATAGTGTAGTTTGCCTAAATAGATAAAGTAGTAAAGGTAAGGAGAAGCTAGATTAAAAGGAATTATTATAATAGATTATTATACGTATAGGGTATTATACTATTTAGTAATAGGTCTAGGTAATAGATAATTAGTTTGCGTTTAGGTATAACTAAGCTATAGATATTTATTATAGTAATAGTAGAGTATATATTTTTTTTCAATTCTCTAGCAAGTCTTTAAAATAATAATACCACCTTAACTACTAGAGAGTATCCTATTAATACTAGCTCTATTAAGTTAGTATTTAAGAGATAGCGAAATTTCTAAAACCCCTATATATCTATAAGCAGAGCTATAGCAGCTATCCCCTAGTCTAGATATAGTAGAAGAGGGTATTAGCAAACCTGAATTACTACCCCTCCTAGTAATAAAGATTGCTATAAAAACTAGGAATAATATACTACTATAGCTAGTAAGGAGAAATATAAGGAAGAAGCTTCTAAGTAATGCTTTAGTTCTACTAAGAAAATAGAAAGTATAGAAGGCGCTATAAAAAGATATTATTATTAGTAAGAAGCGTTTATACTAATATTATCTAGGTAGTAGGGTTTAATAAAACCTAATAATAAAGGGTATATTAATAGGAATAGCATAAGCACTTTAGGAGATTAAAAGGCAGCAGAAGATAATAGATAACGCTATATAGAAGCAACTATTTATAAGGCTTATAAGAGAGATATTATAGTCTATATATCTAGATCTGCGATTCTAGTTAGAGGTAATGAGGGTATTATAAATAGTTACTAAATTATATCTAATCACTATATTTAAAAGTATATAATTATCTCTAGATATAAAAGTTTCTATTAATATAGATAGGTGCAAATCTATATGCTATCTATATAAAACGGATCACGCTTTGGAAGAAAGATATAGACTTAGTTAAGTAGCTCGCTAGATATATATGTTCCTAGGAGACTTAGATATAGACTTAAGGTTTAAAGGTTTATACTTATTATCTTATTATATATTATTCTAGTATATTATTATAATAGATAATTTTAATGGATTATTATAATAGGTTATTATAATTAATTATTATCATAATTTAATAAAATGGGTTTTTTAGGATAGATTATAATAATCCGTTATTACTAATAAAAGAATGTCAAGCATCCCCGAATTCTATTATCCTATTCTAAGAAGCCTAATCACCTATTGCTATAAGCTAAATCTATTTTATTATATAGCAATAATTACTTAAATATTTTAATATCCTCTTACTCTAAATCTTTCTCCTCTTAATCGATATCCTTATCCTTATTTATGAACTTAATATCCTATCTGCCTGTAGGAAGGAAATTAAAAGTTATAAACTTATTAAGTATAATAGTATTAAACTTCGCTTATATATTAGGGTATATATCTTAAATTACCAGTATCTCTATCTAGATTAGAATTAAGGCTAGTTTCTTTCTATAGTAGTGCTAGACTATATTAAATATCTCTATACTCTTAGCTAACATCTGCGTAATACTAGACTAGATTCTAACAGGACTAGGGAGTTCTATTTAGTTATTTTTTTATTATACTAAGTTATACTAATAATATCCTAAATCTGCTTGTATACTAGGATATTATATAAGCATTAGCGGGTGCGGGTTTTATTAGTAATAGTGATTTCTAGAAGTGACTTAGTAATACTATAGATAGTATTATAAATCCTTTTATATATTAGCTAGTATTTAATATAGAGTAAAGAGTATCTTACTAGATAGTATAATAGACTAAGGATAAACTCTTAGGGTTCTAAAGCTTAGCTCCTTTAATATCCTCATTCTAGAACTCCTAAAGGATATAAATAAGGAAGATTTCCTTAGTAGTAAGGAAATCCTAAGCCTATAGAAACTTTACTCTAGGCTTTATAATACCTGCTTTAGTAAAACCCTTAAGAGTATTCTCTAGGAACTTATAAAATACTAATAGCTTCTAGTATAGCACTTTAAGGGTATTAATCTAGTTTAATTAGAAGACTAGGAAACTACTTATTATAGCACCCTATACATTATAAATATATATATATATATTTATATATTAGATAAAGGGATAAGGAAATATATATAGAGTATTTATATATTAAAATTCAGCATCTCTATTGATCTAGTAATAATCTTCGCTATATACTTATTAAATAATATTATATCTACTATCATATCTTCTATTAAGTAACTATTTAGATTTATACTAATATTATATATATAGATATCTAATGAGTAATATTAGATATCTAAGGGAGTTAAGGTTTAAGGTTAAGAATATTAGAAAAAGGAACCTAGAGCTAAGGGGTTTATATTCCAAGGTATTATAAAAAATAAAATGAATCTAAGTAAAGGAGAAGATAATAATAGACTGGGGCTATTAAAAGCTAATTGTATTATAGGGATACTTAGCGTAATAACTAGGTTAGGGGCTCCTTAGAACTAACCTATGAGTCCAGGGGAGGGAGATAATAAAACTAGTATGTATAATTTATATATCTCTATATTAAACTAAGATAGATATCTACCCTTATCTATTCTAATTCTAGATTAGAATTAATTAAAATAATATAAAGAAAATAGCTTATCATTTCTTATGAATTAAAGCTTTAAATAGTTTAAAAGTAGCTTTCTGCTATTCTTTAGGTATAGAATTCTATCTACTAATTATCTTTGCTATCTTTATATACTTATAAGTTAATATAGTCTATAGCGCCCTATTCTAGCAAATAAACTCCTTCTTAGTATCTAATATATTAGTAAGGCGCTTTTGCGCCTTAATAGTATAGGAGTTAGGGGAATAGTCTATAGTAGCTTTCTTTTCTCACTAGCTCTAGACCTAACTAGGCGACCTATAAAATAGATTATTATAATAACCTTATAGATTATTATAATAGTATTATAGGTACTTACCTAGTATTTACTAGCTAGAAGATATATTTAATTAAGTCTTTAAAGGGAAAGGGTATATTATTAATATTATAATATTTATGAATAGACTATAGTAATATTAATAATATTATTATTGGTAGGAAGTATTAATTAATAATAGAGAAAAGATAATATTTAAATATTATAAATAGGTTTACTAGGAAGGTGCTATAAACAGAAGTGAGAATACTAGATAAAGGGAAGGAGTGAAAATAGATATAGAGTAGGTATAACCTAAAAGGCAAAGAGGTTATTATAAAGAAAGAATAAACCTAAGTAATAAATAGCAAATATATTTTACTTTAACATCTAATTCAAAATACTTCTAATATATAACCTTTATTTACTATTTTTAATTCTAGATATCTAATATTCTATATTCTCATAGGATATATAAATATCGATAAATATTTCATGGTATTATCTAATATCCTAAACTAAAATTATTATACTATCTAGCTCCTAGAATAATAATAGCAAGACTACTTATAAAACTACTAGCAAGACTACTAGCAAATCTATTAGCAAGACTATAGGTAAGACTACTTAAAAGACTAGCTAAAAGACTACTTAGAAGGAAATAGCCTATATACCTAGAAATTAAAAGCAGGCTTAATAATATAAACTAGGTAGTAAGTAAGATAATTATAATTATTTTTAGCTATTATAATACTAATATCCTTTAATTTAAGCTTTAAAGGAAATTAGAACTTATTAAAAATCCTATAAATTGCTAATACAAAAGGCTTTATTCTAGAAACTTATTTATGAGATTATAGAAGACATAAAATATAAATTTAGTACTAAACCTATTTATTTCTAGTTAAATATAATTAAAGCTCTCTAGGAATCTACTGAGGATCTTTTAGTAATATTATTCTAAAGTATATTTTCTATTTACTTAAGGATTATTTCTAACTTATTACTAGTAATCTAACTTATAGCTATCTATATAGGATAAATTATAATTAAAAATACTAAGATTAAGTCCTTAAAGGAGATTATAAAGATATCCCTACTTATAGGAATATTATAGCTTAGCTAGGATTTTAATAAGCTTAAATTCTATTTATATTCTATTATTTTACTCTATAGATATATACTAGCCTTCATAACTTTGTTTAATAGAATTAATATTGAAATATATTTAGTTCCTTAAGTATAGAGTAAAGGAAAAAGAGATTAACTTTATTAAAAATAAAGATACCTAGGGAATATAAGAAGAGAAATTAAAGTAAGTAGAGTAAATAAAGAGTTAAGTAAAAAATAAAGAGTAAGGATATAAAGAGTAAGTAAAAAATAAAGAGTAAGGATATAAAGAGTAAAGAAAGAAGAAGTAGGAAGTAATCAAAAATAGAAAATAGATTTAATTACTATTATTAAAGAGAATAATCCTAAATAGAAAATCTTTTATATAAATATTAGGGAGGAAAATATCAGGGAGGAAAATATTAGAAAGAAAAGTATTAGGGAGGAAAATATTAGAGATGAAAATATTAGGGAGTAAAATATTAGGGAGGAAAATATTAGAGAGAGAAATATTAGAGAGGAAAATATTAGAGAGGAAAATATTAGAGAGGAAAATATTAGAGAGGAAAATATTAGAGAGGAAAATAGTAAAGAGGAAAATATTAGAAATAAAACTTTTAGAGAGGAAAATATTAGGAATAAAAATACTAGAGAGGAAAATATTAGAGAGGGAAATATTAGGGAGGGAAAGGTTAGAAAGGGAAAGGTTTCTAATAGAAATATATATAGGGGTAATATAAAAGAGGTAAATATTAGGCAATATTATATTAGGAATAGAAATATTTAATAAGGAAATATTAAGAAGTAGAATACTAGTTATAAAAGATTTTATAGAAGAGATAGCTATAGCATAGGAAATTATATAATAAAGAGATATTATAGGTTTAATATCTTAAGTTATAAAGGAATAAAAGTATTAGTATAAGAACTCTGAGAAGGAAATATAAGATAAACTAGATAATACAGAGAACGTTTAGTATATAGGTATTTATTTTAGATAAGACTCTTATTTGAACTCGCGTTATAAGAATTTTAATAAGGGAGAAATAACCTTTATTAAAGATATATCTACTTAAATAGATATAAGTTATAGTTTAGCTATTTTATCTTATAGTAATTAGGATGCAATAACTAGGTTATAATACTTAGGTTATAATAATCAGGTTATAATAATCGGGTTATAATGATTAGGTTATAATAATTAGGTTGTAATAATCAGTTTGTAATAATCGAATTATACTAATCGAATTATAATAACCTAATTAGCATATATCTCAAGTCTAACGGGTATATATTTTCATTTAATTCTCTATATACATAGGTCTTCTTATTATGGTTAGTAATTCATTCTCAGCTCTAATATAGGCCCTAGTAGGGGTTATAATATCGCAAGTTTATTATACCTAATACCTCTAACAAATATCTAGAGGAGTTAAGTATATATATAGATACTAAATAGATTGCTCTAGCTATTATATATCTCAAGGAGGCGCTCTATAATATTATTAACCTCTTAAACTTTATAGAGGAGGGGGACTATATTTTATAAGAAGATATTAATACCCTTAGAAGATTTAAGTTAAGGTTACTTCTACACTAGAAGGAGAAGGGTAACCTAAGTATAATTACTAAGTATAAGAGAACTATAATAGATATATAGACATAGAAAGAGATAAGCTTTTAGTAATATTTATATTATAATAATTATGTTATAATAATCTCCTGCAACCTTAAAACTACTTAGCATAAGGAATATATTAATTATTACATCTTCCTTTTTATAATAAAACAAAAACTCTACCTCAAGCTTCTATATAAGTATTTCTTCTATTATTATTAAGTTTTATTTATCTACTCTATCTATCTAAGAGAAAAGAGAAACTAAATACTTAAAATATTATCTTATTATTAAATTACTTCTATACCTTTAGGTACTAATTTGTAAATACTAGCATTTAGAGCTAGAGAGGTATTAAGGCTAGCTTATATCTATAGAAGCACTAGATTATATTAAGAATCTCTATATTAGTAGTATAGATCTAACTAATATTATGCTAAATTCTAGCAGGACTAGGAGTTTAACCTAGTTCTTCTTTATATTAGTCCTAACCTTACTAATAATATCCTAGATCTGCTTCTATATTAGGATATAGAATAGGAATTACTAGCTATAGGTATAGTTTATAATAAGATAACCTTTTAAAACTCGTGCGCACCTAGTTCTAAGGTTCTATTAACTTAGAAATCTCTATTAGGTTTTATATTTTTATATATCTTCTCTAAGGTATCTTATTATTTCTATTTCTATATTTAGTCTACTTTCTATAAGACCTTTTTTCCCCTTTTATTAACTATTATAGTACTAAACCTCTAAAGAACTAAGAGAAGGAATATTTCCTTAAGTATAAGGAAGTCCTATGCTTATAGAAATATCCTACTAGGCTTTCTAATACTAGCTTCCCTAAAAGTCTCCTATATCTTCTCTAGGAATTAGTAGAAATATAATAGCTTTAGCTAAAGTAGGTTAAGTATTATAAGCTATATTACCTGGAATTATTAGGAACTAGTAACTAAGGTTTGCTATACGACCTTAGTATAGATACCTAAAAGAAAGATATATAGAATACTTATATACTAAATCATTTTAGGAATAACCTTTATCTTATCCTAAAGATGCTTACTTAGTATATCTCTTCTATCTTATTTCTTAATCTTAAAGTTAAGATTATTTATAAACTATATTAAGAGGTCTTATTTAGACTCTATTAGTTTATATAGAGGTATATCCTCCTAACCTAGCTTATATTTATCCTTAATAATATATTAAGTTTAACTATTATAGGAGTTAGTCTTTAGATCTTAGATATTTATAAGGTATAGGGTAAAGGAAGATTAATAAAGGTTCCTTTTAGGTTAGGTTAATACTTTATATAAGCTATTAAAGGATACCTATATTCTATAATTTAGTCTTAGAGCAGATCCTCTTAATATCTTAGGTTTAGCTTAGACTTTAGTATTAGATAAAGATATTAACTATAGTAGCATAATTAGGATAAGTGAAATAAAGTAAGGGTTAAATTAAGCTAGGTAATAGCTACATTCTATTTTAGGTTTCTATAAGTATTTTTAAAATATATTATTCTAAGAGAACTTATATATCTTAATAAACTTATACTTTTATTTATTAGATTATAGCTTCTTGCTCTTCTTTACTTAGGGAATTCTAATTTTAGGATTCTTATATTATTATTTTCTTTGCACGTATTATCCTAGTATTCAAATGCTATTTTAGGTAGCAAAACTTAGCTTCTATACTAATTATATTATAAATTTGCTTCTATACCTTTATAATATAGGGATTAGTAGAATAATTTCTAGTAGCCTTTCTTTTCTCACTAGCTCTAGACCTAACTAGGCGACCTATAATAAATATTATTATAATAACCTCATGGATTATTATAATAATATTATAGGTATAAACTGCGAATATATAGTAGTAATAATATTTCCTAGGGCATACTATATAGTATAGATTAATGTTACGACCCGTAAACAAGGATAACAACTGAATGACCCACTCGGGCATTAGGCGGCTATAACAGGACATTTATACTATAGGATCATGGGAATAGCAGGGACTCACTCAGCATAGAAGAACTATAATATAAGTTATATAATAATAAGATAAGAAAAACGATTAATAGAGCATAAGTAAGAATGCTTAGTAATTAGTTAGCCCTACTAACTAATTGCAATTACCTTATATACCTAAGTAATTACCCTAAAGTAGATAAAGGATACTATTTAGAACCTATATATAGTATAGCCTAAGCCTAGCTTATAGTTAGACTTCTATAGCTCTTTAGTAATTAACTTAGTATTTATCCTCAGGATACTCTTAGCTTACCTTTATTACAAATTACTTATTGAAGTCTAAGACTAATTACCTTAGCCTCTAAAGACTAATCTATAATAAAAGCCTATAACTATAACCTTATTAGACTATTACTATATATTAACCCCTAGCCTCTATTAGCAGACCTTACTATTAGAAAGCTAATTATAATACTTTAATTACTCCTATTTAGTAAGTTAACTATTAATACCTGTTAAATAGTCTAGATAAGATATCTTCTTATACCTCTATTAAGTCTCCTACCCCTAGATTCTTATCTACCTCTAGAGGATAAGCTACTTAGAATCTAGCCTAACTTAGAGACTAGAAGATAAAGGATAACTTAGATAGCGAGGATAATACTAAGGAACTTGAATACTAGCTTAATAAAACTAATAGTAACTTTAAGGAAATATATAATATATTTAATTATAACGTTATAGCCCTTAAAAAACTCTAAGAATAAGCCTATAAGAATTAGGATCTTAAGAGAGAACTTATAACCCTCTGAGCTATTACTAATATTATCTTAGCCCTAGTTAAAGGATATAAGTAACTCAAGCTTAATACTCCTACTACTTTTAATAGAACCCTGGAATAGCTCAAAGGATACCTAGTCTAGATATAAACCTACTAGGCCTTCTATATAAGCAATTTCTAGAATGATACTAAATATATAGTTCACGCTATTACTTTCCTTAGAGGCTAAGCCCTAGCTTAGTTCGAACCCCTCTAATAGGAATAGCTTAATAACCCTATAGAACAATATAGCTAAGAAGTTAAGGATATCTTCTTTAGCTTTATAAGATATATTAAATCACTTAGGTTATTCTTCTTAGAACCTGATAAGAAGAGATAAGCTAAATATAACTTAGCCTACCTAAGATAAACTAAAGTTACTTTACTCTATATAGCTAAATTCCAAAGAATCGCATTCTAACTTAATGTAACTAATAAAAGCAAGGTCTTCGCTTTTTATTAAGGACTTAAGAATAACATTAAGGATAAGATAGCTAAGGTTAATATACTACCTAGTTTCTAAGACTATGTTAAGTATGCTATTAAGATTAATAACTACGTTTATAAATAATAGAAAGAGAAAGGCAAAAGATAACTAAACCCGAACTCAGGATATAAGTACTAGTAGCAGCCCTAGTATAGGTTTAACTAGCAGAATAATAACAGACCCTATAACAATTAGAATAATACCTATTAAAGCACTGCTTATAGATAGTATAGGAGACCTATAGACCTTAGTATAATAACTATACCTATTGAGAAGAAACCCTAGAACCCTAATTATTATAACTATAATAAGCAAGGTTATATTACAAAAGACTATAAGCAGCCCAAGAAGCTCCCTTGGAAACTAGTGGCTAAGCGCCCCAGGCAGGTTAATATAAATACTAAGATACCCTATATATCCCTCTTGTTTATAGGATGCTATAATAATAACTATAATATTTACTATAGTAATAAAGAAAATTCGGGATATTATCCACCCTAACCTAAGATGCTTGCTATAATAAATAATAAGATTGCAAAACAGCTAAAAGAATAGCTTAATGAAATGCTATAAGTCTAACTCTTAAAGCCCGCTAGTATTCTATTAGTATTATAACAAACCTGCGAGCAAGAACTTAAAGATAATAACTAGTAAAAACTTGCATACTTATAGCTAGCTAAGCTCGCTTACTTAGAACGAATCCAAGACGAACCCCACAACCTAATATAGGAAAGATAACTTAGCGCTATGCTTATATAAAAAATAGACATATATCTATAGAAATCCCGCTAGAATTGAATAAATTAACTAAGAACTTGAAGAATAAGTTAAGGAAGAATCTGATAAAGAACTAGAATACTAATATAACCCTATAGAGAAATAACGCCTATTTAACTATATAAATAACTAGATTTTTAGAGAAGGAGAGAGTTTACCCTATAACTTAGATAAACCTCGCGACGTTGCCTAATAATATGCTTAGATAGAGATCGCCTATAGATTTACCCCTAGTATAGATAATACTAGTTCTAAAGAAGAATCTAAAGATAAGCTTAAAGGAATTAAGATTAAGATTAGGACTTGCTTAATAGACCCTATATTAGATAAATAATATATATACTTCTATAGAAAACTAGAATCCCTAATAAGCATAAGAGACTCCTAGATTATACCTAGAGACTACCTATACCTTAACCTCTTTAACCTAGGATATTGCTACTTTTTCTAGGCTTAATACTTCTACCCCTAGTACAAGGTATATATAGGAGATGAGCATAAATACTAATTTAACCCTCAAAGGATTAATAAGGAACTAATAACTTAAGCCTACCTAGCATATATCCTAACTAGATAGGAGATTAGCTAGTTTAATAATAATATTATAACTTTCAGACTAAACCTTAAGTTCCCTATAAGGTGCCTTAATAATAAATAAATAAAGTAAGATAAATACTAATAGGATAAATACTAAATCTACTACTAAGAAAAAGCATATGCCTAGAGGATTATAAAGAATAAACCTAGACCCCTATAGATTAGAATCTATATAAATAGCTTAATAAAAGTATAATAAGAAGGGAATAGATCTACTACCCTAGATAATTAGAGTAGTTAAAAAACTAGACTTACTTACTAAAAAAGGACCACAATAGGTGATAGGGAAAAGGTCTATCTACTAGATATTATAAGGATATAAGAAAAACTTAGAACTCAAAGTTACTATTAACTAGCGAACTACGCTTATGCTAATTAATAGCAGAGCAGAATCTAACTATATTACCCCCTAAGTAGTAAATAGGCTGCAAATATAATAGGGAGGAAAAAAATAACTATACTCTTTATATATAGCAGAAAGAGAAGAATTCAAATATAAAGGAGGATCTATCTATAATAAGACTACGCCCCTTGAGATAAGTTACCTAGATTAGAAAGAAAGAATCTAATTTAATATCACTAATATTAGGATATATAATATTATACTAGGAATTTCCTAGTTATAAATAAATAACCTATAGATAGACTAGAGCAAAGTCTAACTCTATTAGGACTATAACGATTTAGTCCCTAAGTAGCACTATTAGAACCAGGCCTTAAACGAATCCATACTATAAGGAGCAGCAAAACGATACCTCTGCTACCTTAAGGCAAAAGAAGCTATATTATAACTATTAATAATAATAGATCTTAACTAAAAGAACGATCTACTTCTATCTATCCTAGAAGAATATAGAGTTTATAAGAAACTCTTTATAGCTAAATTAGAGACCAGACTGCTAGAATATACTAGCTTTAATCATAAGATACCCCTTAAAGAAGGGAAGGAACTATAAGATATATAAGCTTAACCCTATAGAGATAGAAGTCTTAGTTAAATACCTCAAAGAGAACCTTAAGAAAGGTTATATTAAACCTTTAATATTACTAATAGGAAGCCTAATCCTATTTATACCTAAGAGAAATAGGAAACTATAACTATATATTAACTACTATATAGTCAACGAAATAATAATCAAGAATTGCTACCTACTACCCCTTATTAATAAAATAAGACGACTCCTTTATAGAGCTAACTAGTTTATAGCCCTTAACCTTAAAGGGGCTTATAACCTAATTAGAATAAAATAGGGAGAATAATAGAAGACTGCCTTTAGAACGCGAAATAGATACTTCAAGTACCTCATTATACCTTTCAGCCTAACTAACGCCCCTATAATATTTTAGAATATAATTAACTAGGTTTTATATAAATATATTAGTATCTATATAATAATCTACCTAGATAATATCCTTATCTTCTTACTAATACTTAAAAAATACTAGAAAGATATTTACTATATCCTATAAGCTCTCTAAGAAGCTAAACCTTTAGTTAAACCTAAAAAAAGCGAATTCTATATAAAGGGTAGAATACCTTAGGTTTATTATTACCCCTAGAAAAGTTTATATATTAGAAAACAAAGTTAAAGCTATTAAAGAATAGCTAATACCTAAGAACCTCAATGAAGCCTAAGGATTCCTTGGTTTTAGTAATTTCTACTATAAATTTATTAAAAACTATAATAAGATTAATATAGCTCTAAGTAGCCTTAGCTATAAAGATATGCCCTTTATATAAGAAGAACTATAATAAATAGCCTTCTAAAAAAATCAAGAACCTTATTACTAATAAACTAGTCCTAATAATTCTAAACCCTATAAAATAGTTTAAAGTAGAACTAGACTCCTCAGACTATGCCCTTAGAGCATAATTATTATAATAAGACTTAGAAGGATAATTACACCCCTATGCCTTCTTCTCTTATAAACTCTATAAACCTGAGCTTAACTACTAAATCTATAATAAGGAACTTATAGTAATTATCAAAGCCTTTAAGGAATAGAGACCTAAACCTTTAGGAATAATCCACGAAGTATTTATATACCTAGATCATAAGAACCTTTTATACTTTATTATATTAAAAATACTTAATAAATAATAAATCCAATAGTTAGAATTCCTTTTTAAATTCAACTTCTAAATTATTTATTAAAAAGGATTAGATAATAGCAGGGCTAACGCTCTTAGCTAATAACTAGATTATAATATCCTAATATCTAAAGAAACCTAGGTAATTCTTGAAGAAAATAATAAAGGAGACCTAGTGCTAGTAGCTAAACTCTTAATAATAGCTAGATAATCTAGTACTAGCCCGCCTAATAAACTAGATAATAAAGCAATTATAGAATTTCATGCTCGCCCTATATATATTTACTAAGAAATTATAAAAGCCTAGAAATAATTATAATAATAGCATAGAGAAAAGGTTACTAGAGAACGTATAGCAAAAGCAATTAAGGACTATAAGGTCTACCTCAAAAGCAAACCTACTTAATATTAACCTTATGGTATGCTATAACCTTTACCTATACTATAAACTGCCTAGCACTCTATATCCCTTGACTTTATTATTAAACTACTAAAGTTATGAGAACCCCTCATAGGAGTATACTTTAATAGCGTTCCCATTATTATAGACTAACTCATAAAGTATGCCTACTTCATCCTATATAAGGAAGTAAGTAATACTAAAGAAAATGCTTACATATTTCTTAAATATATTATTACTAATTATAGAATACCTAAGGAAATTATATCTAATAGAGATAAGATCTTTACCTCGAAATTCTAGAAGTTAATTATATTATAACTTAGTATTAAGTAATTAATATCTACTATATTCTACCTATAAACTAATAGATAAATAGAATAAATTAACTAAATCCTTAAAACCTACCTCCATGCCTATATTAACTATAAGTAAGATAATTAGGTCGTATTGCTACTAATCGCCTAATTTGCCTATAATAGCGCAGTAGGAGAAAGCACTAAGCAATCCCCCTTCTACTTTAACTACGGATTTAAACTAGCTACGGATTTAAACTAGCTACCTATAGAGACCCTCGAGCAAGCCTAGCTATAGTAAAAGCTATTACCTTAATATAATAAATTAAGGATATCTAAGATAATATATATAAAGAACTTAAATTTATTAGATAGTAAATAATATAGTTTAGTAATTAATAAAGGATTAAGGGACTAATATTAAAAGAGGAAAATCGCGCCTATCTCATATAGCGAAATATTAAAACAAAAAGACTAAGTAATAAACTTAACTATAAAAAACTCAGACCTTTTAAAATTTTATAAGTTATTTCACTAGTTAGCTATAAGCTTGAACTCCTAAAAGCTATAAAGTGCTATCTAGTATTCCATATTTCACTTCTTAAACTAGCCCTATGAGGATTATATATAAATAATCTTATTATTATAGAAGATAATAAGCTAGAGTATGAGGTTAAATATATTATTAACTACCTTAGAGAACTAGAAGGTTACTAATATCTTATTAAATAAAAAGGATACAGTTATAAAGATAATATATAGGAACCTGCTAAAAATATGACTAATATAATAGAATAACTAGCGATCTACTAGTAGTAATACTAGGAATAAGAAATAACGCTAGCGCTAGAAATATTAATAATAGCCTAAGCAAATATAGGATACTAATAAGTTATATACCTATATAAATATATCAGACTACTAGTAGAAGTAGATCGATTATAATAAGGGAAACTATTTATTTAACTAGGAATACTAGAAAGAAACTAAGACCCCCCTAATAAGAAATTCAGAGTACTAGGATTCTAGGAATCCAAGATAGTATCTAGATCTATTATGCTAAAACTACCTATAGACTAAACCTCTAATATAGGAGATATAACTAGTTCCTCCTTAGTAACCTCCTAACCTTTCTAAAATACTATTCTTTTCTACTTATATAAATAATCTAACTATGCTATAAACTTATCTAACTTATCTTATATAGTATGCAAAGTAGTAGTCTTCTTCCTTAATACCTCCTCTTAGCTACCTCAGCATCTTCTAAACGAGCAGCCTTATCTAGCAAGTAATTAACTATAGCAGGTTGATAAGATATACTACCTGTGAAAACCAAGGGAACCCACGAGCATAAATAGTATCCGCTGCTATATTATAAGACTTCCCTAGATAAGTATACTCGCTATAGACTTCACTACTAGGGAGCAGTTTATAACGCTTCCCTAAAGAATAATAATAAGAATAAGGCATATTAATAGTAATACTAAACTTAGCAATATATAATACATAGTTATAATAATAAAGAGTAGAGGCAGAATTTAACTTCAACTTTTAAATATAACCTGATATAGTATTAGCATTATAAGTAAGTCAGGAAGCATAATTAATAGGTCCCTAACCTAGGACTAACGACCTATTTATATTAGGTCTTAAGGATAAGACCTTTAGAGAGGGGACCTGATATTATAACCTATAAATAAGGATAATAACTAAATAACCTACTCAGGCATTAGGCAGCTATAATAGGATATTTATACTATAAGATTATAGGAATAGGAGGGACTTACTTAGCATAGAAGAACTATAGTATAAGTTATATAATAATAAGATAAGAAAAACGATTAATAGAGCATAAATAAGAACGCTTAGTAATTAGTTAGCCCTGCTAACTAATTGCGATCACTTTATATACCTAGGTGATTACCCTGAAGTAGATAAAGGATACTATTTAGAACCTATATATAGTATAGCCTAAGCCTAGCTTATAGTCAGACTTCTATAGCTCTTTAGTAATTAACTTAGTATTTATCCTTAAGATACTCTTAGCTTACCTTTACTATGAATTACTTACTAAAGTCTAAGACTGATTACCTTAGCCTCTAAAGACTGATCTATGATAAAAGCCTATGACTACGACCCTATTAGACTGTTACTATATATCAATCCCCAGCTTCTGTTAGCAGACCCTACTGTCGGAAAGCTGACTATAACAATTAATAATACTTCATAATAGATACTTAGAGAGATATTTAGCTTTACTTAAGATATATTTTATCTTAATTATAATAAGAAGAAAGATTAACTATAGATATAAATTTAATTTTGCATAATATAGATATACAGATTATATTAGTATGTTATATAATTTCTAAGGTAAGTAGCTATTACTATAGTAATAAAAGTAGGTTAATCGCTCTTACTATTAACTAGGTATAGTATATATAGCCCCTCTTTTTAATATCTACTAACCTAAATATTCCTCTTTCTTTTTCCTCTATAATATATTATAATTATAATCTTATTTAATCTGTTTTATAACTAGCTATATAAGTCTTGCTATTTCCCTCTTTTTTTGCCTATTTAGAATCTAATTTCTGCTAGATATCTTAAATTAGTAATACTATTACTTGCTATATTACCTAGCATAAGCGCTGCTATAAATATACCTAAGTAGACTACTAGCAAAAGTGCTAGTAAGCATGCCTATAAGACTATAGGTATAGCTCCTAAGATAACTAGCCAGAAGACTACTTATAAGTCCCCTGCTTATATTATAGGAAAGGATTTACCTACCTACTAGTATAAGCCTAGATATAAGTTAGATTATTATAATTCATTTTAGTTATTATAATACTAATATCCTTTAGATCGCATATTATAGGAAACTTATTAATACTAAGCTTCTTATAGCACCCGTATTGCTAAGGCGCCCTTCTAGTAGCTTATTAAAGAAATTATAGGCGACGTTATTAGCATATCTAATCCCTCCTACTAGTAAGCTATAGTAATCGCAGCTCTTTAAGAAGCTACTAAGGCAATATTAGTAACTATATTTAAGAGTATATTTATCTATTCACTTTCTACTTTTTTACTAACTTATTTCTAGTATATCTATATATAGCAATCTATGCTAAGAGAGTTATAATTAAACCTATAGATATTAACTTTTTTAAGAAGATTTATTTATTATCCTAAAGTATAGGATGTTTATAGCTTAGTAACGCTCTAATAAGTATTAAATTCTATTTCTATTCTATTCTTTTATTCTACTTATATTTCTCTAGAGTATTATAATGAAATTATTAAGAGGCAAAAGAAGGTTATAGGTACTAAATTCCGCTCTATACTAAATAACACCCTAAAGCTAGATCTTATTATCTAATCTAAGCTAGTAAATAAGACTACCCCTTTAAAGAATAATAATAAAATATAGTAAGATATTATGAAGAAGAGAAAGAGAGTTATAATAAGAAATATTATATAAAGGCTTTAGAAAAAGAATAAGAGAACTAACTATAAGGACTTAATTCCTATTAGCTCTAACTATAAGAGTAATAATATTTCTAAGGATACTCCTCTATAGATACCCTGTACTAATAGCTAGCTAGAAGATATTAGGCTTAGTAATATCTCTATTAGAAACCCCAAAGCTATTAATACTACTAAGGAAATTATCTAGCCTAGTAATATCTTAATAAGAAATACTAGGGCTACTAATATCCTAGAGGAAGATATTAGGTCTACTAATATCCTAGAGTAAGATACTAGGGCTAGTAATAACTATATTAGAAACCTTAGGGCTTCTACTAGCTCTAAGGAAAACCTCTTTAGTAATAATATAATAAGTAATAATAGTAGAGAAGAGGCTACTAGATATAGCTATAATCTTAAGGGTTTTATGCATCTTGAAATCTTTAATAAGGAAAGTTCTAATAGCGAGATAGTAAATGCTCTTAAAAAGGTAGTTAAGGATGCTATATATTAGCTTAATACTAATAATTTAATATTTTATAATACTCTTTAAGAGCAGAAGGATAACTAATTTTAAAATACTACCTATACCCATATTCATATCTACCTATATACCTAGCAAACCTATCTACCCACATTCTGGGTGTACCTATAACCCAACCCATTTGCGTGGGTACCCGTGGGTATCCATGGCATAGGTAATTTGAAGCCTAGCCATTCCATCCCATCAAACGCTCGGCGCTCCCAGGCCCGACGCAGCACGGGGCGGTGCAGTCAGCCGTCGTCGAGGCGTTCGCGAGGGTGGCGAGCCGGCATGGTTCAAGCACGGTGTGGCGATAAGATTTCCTCGTGGGTAATCGAGGTATTATTGCATGTTGGGTGCGTCCTGATCGCGGATGAAACGAGGTTATATTTCATGACGAAAATGCAACCGCAGCTGGATGAGTGAGTGTCAGATGTGGGGTTTCAGAAAGAATACAGTGGAGCGTTGGGTGGGAGATCACTTTAGGCCAAGCACCCAGATGTAATGTTTACAGCTTGAGAAGCGCACTGCCCCGATCAATTGCTTGAGATTCAACCCATGAAACATTAGAATAAGCTCATTTGCCCGATATACTGGCTCAATTGATGGAGTACTCTCGGTATATGTGAAGAAAGTGAGATCTGTTCGGAGAAGGATGTTCTAGCCATGGACCGTTCCATTGTCCTAAGGGAAGCCGCTTTCTAGAAGACTCTATGGGCGGACCTTAGGCCCCCGAATTCCATAGATAAAATAAGTCAGGTCTGCAAATAGCATGAAGTGAGGGCCAAAGGCCAGGGATCTGAATTGCCGTTATAACCTCTGACCTGCCCCTCTTATGTGTCAAAGCCTGGAGCCGGAAATATGGGGCTTTGGGGCTGTCGGAGACGGCCCCCCGGTTGGAGTCAGAACATGGAACGGGCTGCGATCCGCTGCAACAGGGCTAGGTCCAGATCAGAATCCATATTCACCAACTCTCCACCCTGGAGTTTCATCACCGTGCCACAGGAGGCTTTCCACCTGTCTGCAGCATAATGCTTCATCCGCTGACAATGGTGGGCCCGTTGGAATCGGAAGCGTCCCGCTTCACAAGGCATACTAGTTAATGGCCATTGCACCCGAGGTTCGATTACTTTTTGAGCAGATTTCCCAGCGAACGATTGTATCCGCCTCGAACCTCAACGCATACTGACCCCGAGTCCTCCGGACCACATCAGCCCAAAAAAGCCCAAATACCTGGGGTCACACCATCTCAACTACTTGTGAATCCTCGCTTCGCGCGTTCCAAGCCCGAATCATGCTAACAAATCGTAAGGTTCCGTTCTAACCGGCGGGCTATCTGCTGAAGGCGTAGCTGCGAGCCGCCTGGATCCTCGCCCCACTAAAGTGTTCGACAAGGTCGCCGTTCCGGGACTATGCATGTTTGCTTCGTATCCAATCTGCAGCTTGCACCACGCAGGGCAATAGAAGCAAACAGACAAAATTGGTCTGTGCGGTGGACAATGGAATCCTCCTGGTGTTGCTGGCGCTGGTGATAGTACGTTTCCTTACTTGGACAAAGCGCGGTTCGGGCTCCAGTACGGCAGCCTGCAGGACGCACTAGGTCAAAATTGAATTCTTTCCGCATTGGGTTAATAGGCCTACACCTAAGGGGAGGCTTTTTAAGGGTTCTAATTAGCTAATAATTACTAAGCGAGGCACTTGCATAAGTCTAGAGCAAAAAGGGTAAGTATAGGCAGGGTAGGGCAGTTATGCATAGGGCAGTTGCAGCCAGGGCAGTTGCAGCCAGGGCAGTTGCGGCCAGGGCAATTGCGGCCAGGGCAGTTGCAGCCAGGGCAGTTAAGGCAGTTAGGGCAGTTAGGTGCAGGGCAGTTGCGGCCAGGGCAGTTAAGGCAGTTACGGCAGTTACGGCAGTTAGGTGCAGGGCAGTTAGATAGGGTTAGCGCTATTAAGCGCTGTAAATATAGGGGGAAGACCACTGCGGGTATAAGCCGGAAGTCAGACTTTAGCAGGGGCCTAGGATTCACTTTTTATGAGCATAGGGGCATAGACCTCCTACGGAGGTCGCGGTCAAAAGTATTCATACATCAGGGGGGCCCTGCCGCTATATAAATATAGGTAGGTTTTCATGGTTTTAACTATAGTCGATCTTTTGCCTAATTTAATAGTAACTTTAGTTATAAAAAATAAGGATACTCTAACTAAAAATTAGCTTATATTATTATTTTAGATTAAACTACTCTTTTTAATATAATTATAGAGGGGGGGGGACCCTACCTTATAAGAAGATACTACTAATACTATTATATAATACTAGTACTCATAATGCTAGTAAAGTCGAGAGAATAGGATCTTAGCACCTATATAGGGATCCTAACCCTATAGGGGTTAGGCTAGGCGTTGATTACCTAGCTATATCGAGACTTCGAGATGCCCCGTAGCACGTTTACCTCGATATAAGAAAAAGCTATTAATTATAGATAGAAACCGGGGGAGCCTATACTTAAGGTATTTATTATAAATACTTTGCGAAGTAGGCACCCTATGCGAATTATTAAAGAACTTGAGGTTTAGATCGTTAATATTCTAATAAAAAACTTATTAATAAGGTAGTACTTAATATAGTAATTAGCTAACGTTATCTACTATATATTTAATAAAAGTAATCTAATTATTTCGAGGTTAACTATATATTAGTATTTAAAAAGCAAAAGATTTCAAAGCATTAAACTAATAATAAAGCCGGGCCTGAATAACTAATAAAAGAGATAACGCCTTCGATAGGCTCTCGAGTATAGCGCTGAGATAATCGAAAACTAGAAGAGGGTTATATAGAGCAATAAAATAGTAGTAATACTTAGCATAGTTTATAGGAAGCAGAGGGTATAGTATAAGCCGAAAGAAGTATTTAACTACTACTACGTTTAGCGCTACTAAAAGAGGAAATATGAGTTTATATTCTAGGGCTGCTTTTACTAGTATAAGGTCGGTCCTTATTATATATAGCTATTAGAATTAAAAGCTATATAAGAGTAGTATAAATATTAGATAGATCGATATAGGCTATAGATCAAGCTAAATAGGAAGCTATAGAGGTTATAAGAGTATTATGCTTAAAGAGGAAGCTATTAAAGCCTAAGCAATAGAAATATTTAGTAGAGACGGGAGCTATAGTATAGGGCTTGAAAAAAGGTAGTATTAACTAGTATTAGTATTAGCATAAAGTTCTAAGGCCTCTATTTATAGTTTTTATTAGATAATAGCAATATACCTATAGAGAAGGGGTTAAAATAATCGCATAAGAGGATAACGCTAGTCCTCACGCCTAGTATTAGAACTGCGAGCTCTAGGCGAAGTTAGGCATATAGCTTTTAATATAGCTAGCTAACTCGCTAGATCTCTTAGTAATCGAGCTACTATAAGCATATCTTAAGTAGTAGCTATACCTCGCTAGTATTATAAGCTATACCTACTTAAGCTATATATAGAAAGAAAGATAGAAGAACTTCTCTATTAAAAAGTTATAGCACTTTATAGAGCATATCTAGCGTAATATTTAATAAGTAATTTAGCTAAAGGGGGGAATAAATATAAAGAAGGCGTACCTCTACTAGTATTAATAGCTAATAAGTAAGAAAAATTAAAAGCAGAGATCGCGAAGTTTCTAGTAGAAGAGGAGGAGGAAGTAAGAGTAGTTACTATTATTAACCTATAGCAGGAGGTTATTAATAAGATCGATAACCTCGACTTAGAAGGTAGCGCGCTATAGTAGCAGCACGCTGAGGAAGTAGAATAGTCCGAAATTAATAATAATACCGATTTTAATAGGGAAAATTCTGATATTAGGTAAATAAGGGTAGAAGAGTTCGAATATAACGTTAAATTAATAATATATTATAGCGCTAAGTAGTTCTAGTAATATAGTAGAAATTCGGCGTTTTTTTTATAATCGTGGCGGTGATAAAATTAACTGCATATAATGCTATAGTATAGAGGGGTAATTAGGGGTAGGGGTGGGGCTAGTAGTTAAGCCGACGTTTAGCCGGCCTCTGATTGGGCACTGTGAGAAAAAGTGGGACTGTACGAATACTTTTGACCGCGACCTCCGTACTTACCTAAAATTTCTAGCTACTCATACTTTATTGATAACACTTTAAAGCGGGACTGCTAGCTATATTAGGTAATTTCTACCCCTCATACCGTATACCTATTAATCAATTGAATTTTGACCTAGTGCGTCCTGCAGGCTGCCGTACTCCAGCCCACCATACACTACCCCTGCGTCAACCCCACGATTCAACCTCCGAACCCACGCTGTCACGAGTTTCGCTCCCCTTCGCAGCACCTCTCCCGCCTGCCTCACTGGATAATACTGATTTGTGGGGTTTTTCAGGCAGTATTGAACCCCAGTCTGTGACCAGCGCCGACGCCAGTAAACTCGCCGACAATGCTTTGAGCGGTACTACGGGTCTTCCAAACGCAAGTCTTTCAAGAAGGTTAATCGAGACGCTCGCTAATGGACTCCATAATGAGAAAGGACGGGATGTGGGCTGAGGCGGCACTAAGAAAGAGGTCCTTCGGTTGGCTTAGGTAAGAAGGCTGCAAGATGTACCAGATATCTGGTACATTTTGCAGGTATGGAGAGGTAGGCACCTACCTAGCCGCTGCCCTCAAGGTACGTACCCCACCCAGAGCTGCCCCGCCAGAGGAAGCACTAAGCGACGCCTTATTAACGCAGCTGCCTGCCGCCCTTTGTTGCTCGTTCCATACCTTACCTTCGCTTGTACTTTACATGAAGTGCTTTTCTTTTGGAAGGTGGTCGCCTGCGCTGTGACGGGTGCCTCTTTCCAGTGCGTGTATGTACTAAAACTCAGGAAGCCTCTACTGCCTTACCTTTCGCAATTGCGACCGCCTGTCTGAGTAAGATCCAGCACTGCCACCTGAACCACTACGATTGCCTCGCCGATGAGGAGAACCCACTATGACGCCCCCCAAGTGCAACCATCGCTCGTTCGGATCGCAACGCGCACCATTTTTCGCAAACCGATATGTATCGTATTGTGCGGCCTGCCTTGACTTGTACTGCTCTGCCCGGCTCTTTGAAATTTTGGATCCTCGGTTGTTCCCATCCCCTCTCATCCCTTCCGAGGACTTGATAGTTGCTGACCTTTTGCGTTCAGACAGCAACCTCGGCCTCGGCCAGGGCGCAGAAGATGTGCTGCACGCGGTAGTCGCCGGGCTTGAAGCCTTTCTACTTTGCATCGAAGGTATGCATGACCAGCTCCTTGTCTGCGCGCAGCCCAGGCGAATCCTCGTCAGAAGGAGTCAACGTTACTTTCTTGAGCGGCGTACTGACAGTAAAGGTCCAGCCAGCCAGATCCACGTTCCGCCCACACTTGAGCTCGGCCATGCCTGACTTGAAGCGCAGCACGTACTAGACCTCGACGATCTGAGAAGCATTACGGGTGAGGATGACGGAAGGAGAGTTGAGCGTGCTGTCCTACTGCGTGGAGAGAAAGAGCTTATACACGGTCTCGTCGGTGCCCATGACGGTGTCGAGCGTCTTTGAAGCTCGTATTGATGATTCCCTGCGACATGCTCACCACCTGGTTATAGACGCCGCCATCGCCTCCCCTACATAACAAAGGGCTGCCTCCCCCCCTGTCAGGGGTAGACATCGTCATGGCCGAGCTTGCCAAATGCTCTGAGGCTGGGCCGATATAAGATTTGAGGCTGGAGCCCCTGAACCTGCTCAAAATCATATGGGAGCTGGCTAAGAGAAAGAAAGCAACCGTGGCCAAACTCCTGGCTGTCGACCAGAGGCTTGTCCTCAGCAGTGCTGAGATAGCCTCCAGGAAGCAGCTGATTCGCTACTATTTTCACAATGCGAGAGCATCAATCCAGGATGCTATGTTGGAAGCCGAGTCCTTAGACGTGCTACTTGGTATGATTTACAGGGCGAAGACCCTCGAGGAGGTGGATGCTTCGCTCAGGAAAGCTATCACCCGCGCGCTAGAGATTGCTACTGGAAGTGATGCGCTTCCAGTATCACTCCTCCAGTTTCGATTATTAGCAGATGCGCCAGAGCTTTTCGACGGAGTTGACAGGACAAGGACCGGTGCAGACATGTCAACTCCAGAGGAAGTCGTCCTGGAGATGGCCAAGGCCCTGTACCGTCTCGTCTACCTCATGTGAGACCCAGATCACCTCCTGAGCTTCTCCGATGGAATCCTGCGCTCGGCCCACGATATGGTCGCTGTTGGCTGCGACTGATTCATCAACCGCACAGTCAAGAAGCAGGGCATCAGGGAGAACGCGGCGAGAAGATCCACGATTATTCACGGCAGTGAATGATTTCGACAGCTCAACCATGCTGACTGCATCTGCAGCTAAGAAGGCCGACATTAACTTCAAGTCGTCGGCGCCATGCGAATTGGGTATGGCTCCGCAACCTTTCCCCTTCTTGCAAGACCTTTCCTTACAGACTTCCAGGTTTTCAGAGATCCCATTGAGACGTCGTTGCCAAGTTTCGATCGGTGCACCAATGAGAGTTTCGCTCACCTGGGCTTTTCCTTCGACGAGCTGTTCAAGCTGCTGCAGACGCCGTAAGGATGAGATAAAGGGGCCTTGAATCAAGCACCATTTTGGAGCTCGAACTGCTCGCTTTGAGCCGCTGCGGAAGCAGTGATGCTGCAGAGCCCAAGACTGATGTTGATGATGTCTTTATATCGAGCTTAGATAGCCACCTCTACACTGAGTTGCAAGTTTTCCTGCGGTTCAAAGTCCGCGGAAACTGGAGTATTACGGATCTCAACTCAGCAAGTAGTGCCTCAGCCAACGTCTGGTCAATGAAGCGCACGCCAGCTCACCAGGCAGTTCTAGGCGCGGCATCTCTGCGCCCATCCTTGAAGAACTGGCTGCCATCGTCGCGCTCAGTGAGCTCGTCTGGAATTCCGTCACAGCTCTTTCACTCCTCTATTCATATTCGTCATCAACAGTCCCTTCACCATGAGGTCTGCTTCACCTCCGCTGCTGGCAAGACCGGTTACTATGTCTTCCACATTCCAGCACCCCGCACTCAGATCGCTGCTACACCTTTGCAATATGCAGGCATGATGTAGGAGCATATACCTGTGTTACAGGCGGTGTTGCGTGTCTCAACCGATAGCGACGAACCATTAAAGAAACGAACAGAGTTAGCAGGCTCTCGAGACTTGCTATTGCTTAGGAACCTCACCACCCTGTACTAGCATTAACTACTCTATGACTTGTTGAAGATTTCTGCGATATTAGCCGCAGACCTATGGTCCGCGCCAGATTGATTCGGAAGGGTTTCCCAAGATAAGCATCATATCGTTCCAAAACCTGACCACTCGGACAACATTGGACATCTGCAGCCTGGTCTTGAAAGATAGTCCTGTTGTTTCAAGAGTTAGCAAGCTTATTCAAGACACGCTCAAGGCTTTGACACCTGTAATACCTGGCTTCGCCTCACTGCCTGATGGGATAACCTCTCGCATTCGCCTGGACAGGGCTGGGAGCAACCCTGATCCCGCTTAACGCCCCACGGTCTCATATCGCAGGATAAAAAGAAAATAACACCAGATCACTGCAAGACAAAGGTCAGAGGCTGAACTTAACGACACTCATCAGCTAGACTGCTAGTCGAGGGATGTCCTTCTCGCTCTTGAGCAAAGCAGCTTCTCCTAAGTAACTATCGCTAAAGTTCTAACTTTGGCGGATAAGCTTAAGCATGGAGGCCTCTCGTAGTATATGCGCAAAGCGGCTAGTCTCTCTACTGAGCAGATTTGGTTGAAAACAAGAGACTTCGTTATATCCGCAGCGCAGCTTCCTGCGAGCACCCGCTTCCCTGGCTCCAGGGGCATTTGCTTTGAAACTCAGCTAGCTCCGGTGTCCAGGCATATGGTCTGAGAAACGTCTTGATAATAATAAAGGACCCGCCCGGACTCTTCTATGGGCTTATCTGCCTCTCTTAGACGCACTGAGACTAAAAATTATTGCACTATCACTCGGCCTAAAGCCGGCTAAGGCGGATGGCGCTATGAGAAATTCATAGTTGGTGCTCTTCCCGGCTAGTGTCATAGCTAAGACGTATTCTTATATTGATCCCTTGGTGAAAACATCCCTAATATTAAGGTGGACGGTGTCTCGGCATTTGATAAGCTCGATGAAGGGACTTGCCGAGGGCTGGACTATTGCATTTCAGTGCTCGGGAACAGAGTCTGGATCCCAAGACTCGATTATCTATGCGACTGGATCGAAGCCCGCGGACTCACAACCGATAAGCTCTTGAGATCTGCGAGCCCTGATTGCACTGAAGCCACCACGCTACTCGCGAGCTGCGCGATTATCAGGTTAGGGGAAATGAACAGGTTGATGACATTATTGAAGCAGATTTGCATAGCAATCAACCTGTTCGCAAGATTAAGAAGAGCACGCGTGACGTCCGCATTCTCTTTGATGTTAACTCCTTAATAAAGCTGGATATCTTATCCCTAGGCTGCGATAACTTTTCCGCCATCGCCTCCTGGCATAGTTTCACCATAGAAGTATTATTCGCAGACTCTTGTACTTCTAGCCCTACTCCAAATGACACCTTATCCGAATTCATAAAGACCCTCTAGCTCAATATCTGCCTCGTTCACTAGATAACGCGATCTCGTCTCGCTGACTATCTACTTCTCTAATGCTATGGCTGGTCTGTGGCTATTGCTAATCAAGTCTATAGCGAGAAAATTGAGCTAATTGTTACCTGGTTGTCTCTTTGAGAGTCTGAAAAGCTCGGGTAGTTTGCTCGAGTTAACGTCTCTCGCAATGCTAATCAAGGGCCTAGCAGTGTTCAAAGATAAGGCTTCACTCTCGCTCAGTGTCGGATCATATTGCCAGTTGAGGTCACGTCTCAGCCAAAAGGCCTCCAAGGGCGTATTTTGAGCACTGTAACACTGCCTGTGCGAAAGATAACGAACAAAATTCCAGAATGAGATGAGTGGGAAGAAGCGACGTGTTTGGGTCGACTTCTTTCAGCAGCAAGAGCATAAGAGCATATCGAGACCGCCCTTGGAATCGGCAACCTCGATGGTCTGTAATCTGAGCACCTGCTCATCGACATTCGGATGGGTCCTGAGCTGGATACCATGCGCATGAAGCAGACTATGTCAATAATCTATTTGTCTTTGCAGCGGCTCATCTCGGGTGTGGGAAGTCCTAGGGACATAGTTAGACGTGACATCCATCAAAGGGGCAGGCATGGAGATAGCAGCACTCAGTCTGGCAGAGCACTAAGAGAGTTTTACTGCATTCGAGGACCGGCATACGCCCTCCATCCGTGACGACAAGACACCCATCTTCTAATAATACAACATTCGCATCCAAGAGTACCTGATGTGGGACTCCTCCGTCTCTTCCATTCAAGGCAATATTGCTGAGATTGCCGACCTCGATATCCAGACATACCTCAGAAAGTTCAGCTTAGACTCACTAGATATCCTTTACTTATTCGCAAGGACTTGTAATACGCCCTACTTATTTTCTTTTTCCCGCTGCGCGACGGTCATGGGGTACGAGGCGACAAAGGGCACGAACACGATCAAGAGCAATGACAACGAAGACAAGGCAAAGCAGATGGTAGTACCGACCACCTATGATATCATATCCAAGGATTCTACTAGCGGCGCTGCAGAAGTACTTAGTTGATTGAAGACGATGGAAAGGTTTGCTGCCAGCCGCCACAAGCTCACCACTACCTACACTATCTCCAACTGAGAGTTCTCACTATATTATTCTTGCTATTCAGCGTTTCCAGGCAACACAGAATTTTGATCTGGCGTTGCGCGCCAGAAGCTCATCCTCGGTTCCGCCGCCTAGTCTGTCAGAAAGGTGGAAAATGCGGGCTCAGTAGCTATTAAGTATTAGAAGTTCCCGCCCTTCAGGGAGGCGATAAAGGAGGAGAAGATGCGCAATAGCTTCTCTAAGTGGCCTGACCATCTTGCTCCCGAATAATAGTCATCAGATTTGAGTTTAGTCGTGGTAGAGAGTGGTCGTAGCAAAGAGGCGAAGCAATCCCACGCAGCGATACTCAGGCCTATATGGAGTGGGTGAATTTCAAGTACGTCGAGGTTTCCATCTGCACTAGCAATGTCTACTTCCGACGTGGCAGCCTCGAAGCCCTGTCTCTTGCTATTCAGCGATGCGCCGAGAGCAGCCACGTGCTCGACCACTGCCGCAGAAAGGGCCGAATTAGGCCAGCGCACAGCGTCTCTTGCGTTTGCGACGTTCAAGCAAAGGGTAGATTGAAAGCTGGAGTCTCCCTTCCTATGCTTTTTGAACCGCCGAAGCAGCACTTCTGCCTGAAAGGTTGACGGCAAGGAGCAGAGCCTACTGGGCATGATCATGTCGGACTATTCCTATCTGCTGCTAAGTCTAAAAACCCCAGCAACTCCGTGAGCTACTAGAGAACCGCTTCTTCAAGACGCACAGCAACCTCAATATCAACAGTCGGCTGATAGCTAATCTTATCTACGAGCTGAACTTGGACTCCTTCGAGCTGCTGGCAGGTAGTAGCTCCACCTCTGACTCCATCGACTTAGCAAGAGCCAAGACGCCCTAGTGCTATATGCTAGATTTCACGTGCTAATAGACGAGCTATTGAGATATGCGCAGAGGTACTGAGCGTGATGGAGCAGCTTCTAACAATACGCAAGAAGCGCGATGCAGAGGCACTCACTCTCTAGTAGGCGCTCCAGGACGTCGAGATGCAGTATATGCTCCTTGAGCGCAAGAGCCTCGGCTACGAGGAGTCAGACTTGACGCCGGAGTCGCTCCAGATCTGGTGGAAGTCCAAGACAAACCAGCTAGGCCACTTCCTCAAGCTGTTGGGTGAAAAAAGGAAGAAGATTCCCTAGCGCGCTAAGACGCAGTGGATGGATGTTATCCACGAAATCGACGAGCCCATGTTAGATCACCTTCGCATGAGTCCGTGTGAGCAGATGGAATTTAAATAGGCTCAGAAAATGGCCCATATCATTAACAGATGCAGCATCCGCGACAAGATCGTGGCTAGCGTGCGCTTGCTTCTAACAATCAGTGAACGGATCTAGCGCATAGAAGTAGGATGGACGATACGGATCGATTCGCATTTGACCGCGGACGCCTCAGTAGCCAAGAGCAAGACTGACCGCATCAGGGCCTTGATTTCAACCAACGAGAGCCAGAAGCTTAGGCATATTAACAGCTTGACGCGCTCATTGCGGCAGAGCACGCTCTAAGCCAACATCACGGGCCGCGAGATCCGGGCTCTGGATAAATAGGTTGCCGCTTAGAAGAAGCGTCTTGAGCTTGAAAAAGAGCGGGTGCTTCAGCGGCATGAGGTGAAATAGTCCAGCGACATCTAGATCTGATACCAGGACATGCTCTCTTCGAAGAAGCTGATGATTTCATGAAGAATCAGCTGCGAACCATCAACTTACAGCGTATGCAGCATTACGCAGTCAGCAGAACAGCTTCGCTGCAGCAAGTTTTCCGGTCTCTCCGCCGACACAGGCGTCGTCGCAACCACCCTTCCGCAACTTGAAACGCTCAACCTGCTATCACTATCCCTCAAGGTCCTCACTAACGTCCTCCGCTTCCTCCAACCCGCCCCAAACTCCTCCTCAACAGCCACACACCCACCACAAAGTATCTCTGCATCGCCGGAGCCACCTGAACATATCCATTCGGCCTTATCCCTTGGTATGCTGGCAATATCATACAGCAGCCGCGGCAGCCGGCTTTCCAGGCAGTGGTTCAGGCTTCATGCCACGGTCTCTCGGTGCGCGAATGTCGAAATTTGGTCGATCTTGTGTTATCGTATTTATGTCAATATGCCTTAACTGGTACCTAGTGATTCATATAAGGGCACAGGGTCTCAACTAGTTCACACGCTTGCTAGGATCCGTTTGCTCGAGTTGCACGCATCACCTGCCCAAAAGTCAGCTCTTAACAACGTGGAAGGGGAGGAAGATAGAAGCAGCGACCGCGGGACTGCGTTTCAAGGCGGTATAGCTATGAAGGCTGTCCACGTGGACAAGATAGACCTGAGGCTGACTAGCGTTATCGTTAGTTGGTGGAAAGTGGTGCGTGCAAACATTTCATCAGAAGGACATCGACATGGTTGCGCGACCTGCATCACGAATATATCGATAATGGATAAATTGATTGCTTGCTTCGCCCAAGGGGCATGCCCAGCCCGTGAGCTGTCCTCATCGATCCCAGCAGGGGCGAGTGCCTGACTCCAGCATGCACTAGTATTGACTCGGCCGGTCTGGCACCCCGCCTGCTCCGACCACAATCCCGCTTGGGCAGACTTTCTGCTCCGAGCAACCCAATCAATCATATGAGATCGTGGGCTGGCGTGCATAGCTGACGGCTGACGTCGCGTTAAGGGTAGGTGCGACGAAGAACCGCATGGGACTGATAGCTAATGCCGGCAAGAACGTGATATGCTGAAAAGAAATGATTGCTCCTTGCCTAGGCGCCTACAAAATTTCGAATGCAAGTACGTACTCACAAAGCTTTATGAGGTCAGGAACTTGCTCGTCCCCACCCCGACCTGGTAGCAAAGAAGATGCATCAGGTCTGTCCACTCCTTCCGTGCCGTGGGTCTTGGTGATTATATAACAGTGACGCAGTGTTCTGGCTTTTCTACTGCCAGAACGCTACGTTACTGGAGCGTTCTGCCGGTTTCCACCCCCCCACCCCCCCCCGGAGGACTTCCCACACACTAACAAGGACGCACACCAATCCCAACGGCTTTTAGGCATGCAATCACAGCATCAAAAATGAACTTGCAGCTTCCTTCTAACTACAAGTCGCATGCATTCCCATCCCTCGTGGCTGCTCTGCCTCCTCGCTGCCCTTCCATTATCATGGTGGTGGTGGGACGCTAGCGGTTTTGAGATGCGCGATGGTTTGCACATGGAGCAAAGTTTCTCACATCTAAGGAGCTCCTGTTACCAGCATTGCGCTGCACCTTGCCGCTTTTAGTGAAGAAAGAGACGCGCGATAGACAAAAATGAGGATCAATCAGCAATCCCGAAATCCGGGACACGTGGACGAGGGTTCCTTCCATCCGAACTTGCATATCCCCAAGTATCACGATATCGGCGAGAACTCCTTCCATCAGCATTCGCATGTCCTGAAAATCAGGGTCTGCGGCTAGAACATTTGCAGATGCACTCGCCCATGTTTTTGACAAGGGACAAGTATAGCCACCCAAGACCGCGAACGTGTCGTTCGTGTTGGACCAGCAGACCATGCGATATTGACGATCAGACATGAGAGAGCGCGTGCACAGCTGGAAATGTGCTACCCACTACCTTAATGCATGCCCTTCACGATGCTCCACGTGTCCGGGGTGCATCCGGTGACCAACCGCAGCGCATCCCTTTACCCAGATGTGTGGTGAGCTTATCAGAGGCGCGTAAGCACAGACCAGGTATCTATCAGGGCGCCTCGCGTACGCGACGCGTTCTCCGTACAGGGTTAGCAACGACCGCGACTTCCTCCACAGCACGAGTCGCAAGCCCCTCAAGGTACGTTCCGTACAGTGCGGCGCTAGGGAAAATCCCAGCAACGCGGAGTGCAGGATACCTAAGTGCAGGGGCACTGGTGGAAATTTGCGCCCAGAGACTTGCAGCAGGCAGGTCTTCTCCGCGTTCCTGTCTATCAATCCGCGGTGGGGTTTTTTAGCAAAGACATCTAGGTTGCAGCTAACCAGAGACCCATACCACTCTGCGCACCATCCTTCGCACTATCTCTAGACGATAGTGCGCTTACAGGAAGAACGCATGCGCCGAGAACACTAATCAGGACTTCCAACCAAACTCCTGGGAAACGGGACTTCCACCATTATCAGGCAGGATAGCTGTCCGTTCAACAGCTACACTTCAGTCACGTTAGGCTTCTTGTCACTGCCCGCACGCCTAATCCGATAGAGCAGCGCCCCCTGCGACCACTTTGAGTCGTTCCGCTTACCTCCGAACCGCGTCAACCAACGAATGCCTCGATAAATCGTGAGACTGCCTTGCCTTAACTCTTAGATATGAGAGCTTCTTATGCCTGCCCTCAGCTAACATAATCCCAGCGTCAGCAGCACGGTTAAGGGAGGCTCCTGGATAGCCCGTCCAGGATAGCTGGCCCAATACCTACATTGCCTAGCAGCAGTCATAGCAGGAGTGGCATTAGAAACCCGAGAGAACTAGCGAGTCTGCACGGTCATGGAGATGCTCGGTCGTTAGTAGAGCTTGCACACTATGAGCAAGACTGCGATCATCTAGCCAGTACTATCGCTAGCCAGAACGGCACCGATGAGCATCAGCTATACAGTCAGCAGAGCGAGGTATCTCCCGTGCAATTTCCACAGGCTCCATAGCAGCTTACGGGCCTACAGAATTTCGTGGAAGCAGTGCAGACCCGAGGGGACGACTCAGGGGCCACGGTTGCAGGATTTGAGACTAAGTAGTAGGAGAGGCTATGGAGGCGAGGAATCTAGTAAGAGAGATCTCAGGGGCGGACGCCATTGACCACATTTGTGATCCCTGTTATCTCCCTATAGCGTGTTGGTGATGGTGATTTAGTGGACCTAAGCCGCTCTCTATCTATCAGGTTCGCCATTCTAGACCTCAACTCCGCCAAATTTCAACCTCCTCCTGATCGCCGTCGTGATAGCCAATAGTCCATCCCAGGCATACGCTATTCCTCTACACCAAAGAGGTGGAGCACTTAATATGAGTAACACCCCAATAGCTCCACAGCGCCTTATCAACAGACGATGCCGTTCCACGTCCTCAGCCCGGTAGAGAGGTTCCGCAATTATGCCAGCAAGATCGCAACAGCGGGGAACAAAGGAACAAACTACGGGCGAGTCGCAACAAGATTCACGAGAATGTGTCCCACAGATATTTCACATCTTCATCACCGGGATTGGACCAGTCAGTCCGGCGTCTGGAGCAGGCTACTTGAGCTATCCGCAACATCCGATATAGACTGTTGCTAGACTCGGCGACTGTGGAAGGAATCTATAGTGCCTATGCTGTTAACAGCATTAACGACCGCTAACGCACTATCCGCATAAGATGTCGATTCAGGCACTAGTCCGAGACAACATGCTGCATCGGCAGACTTGGAGTATATCTGTAATATCGCAGGCTTCCATCCACGCCAGGGTTATTATCGTCACGGATTCCGGGAGTCACTCGCATAGCAGCACCATGGGAAGAGTTCACGAGTCCATCATTGCCTGCACACAACTGCCCTTATCTTTGGAACGTTCCCCCAACTACCACCTCCTTAAACGAACAGGTATTCGCGAACCCGGCTCGAGAATCACTGCGAACACTATATATTAAATAATAGCAAGTCCGGGTCTATAATGAAATCCGAGGCCTGTAGCGAAGGCTGAAGGCCAGAAGTCATCCGTCTGCGGGAACGATAGTCAGGGTGTTAGGCATAACGCTCGCAAGCAGAATAACGATAACGACTTCGAAATCATCCAGCGAAACGTGATAGTCTTTCCAGAGATAAGCGGGAACTTCGTTCTTATCTCTCCTCTGAAACCGCATGATGGATGAACGGATAGGGAAATAGCCTTCTCTTTGTGTTTTGGGGTAGTCAAGGTACCCCCAGGACATGGCATGGCTTTCAGTCAATTAATAGAGCTAGACAAAGTTCATCCAGCATGAATATCGTTCCTCCTAGGCCGCCCTCTCCCGATGCTGGTGAACCTAAATTCCCCGTCATTATTGACCGATACGATACATGCGCCAGTAGTCCCTAGCTGCGACCTATAGCGGACTGATTGAATATGACCGTAAGTCGCGGGACTCTCTATTGCCATAAGTCGTAGAATCTCCCTCGATGCTTAACGACAGCAACGCAGAAATCGAACCAGCGTATATATAGCTAGACCTGAGCCGGCCTCTAACTTCGATAACGCCATCGGCGAATCCCGCATCTGCTCTGAAATGCCAAACCTGCTGGATGCGTACAAATGCGCGCTAAGGGAGGCTTAGTACCCATTTCAGCAACCTCCAAGTGCATAGAGACAACGAATAGATGCTGGATCAAATCAGCAGCAAGCTAAAAAGACCATCACTACCGCCCCACTAGCAACTTTCGCTCAGGGAATTGCTAAGCATTGAGATTAAGCATCTTGGATCTTAATAGCGATAGCTTGGAAAAGGCGGCGAGGAAGAGGGGGGAATTGGCTCACAGCAAGAGGGTTTGATAAAGAAGATGAGTATAGTGGGCTATCTAGCAGAGCTTTTGTAAGGGCTGCTAATACGAATTTGCTGCGCTGGTATTCGTTATTCCTCACACCATACTGCTTAAGAAAGGTGCAAGGGCGTACGACTCCAGCAGCCGGACCTCGTTATACTAAGGGTCGGTTCATAAGAATCCCTTCTCGGACGCCCAGTCGAACTAAGGGCGGATCGAAGTCAGCAGGCACTTGCAAATAACGGAGGTAGTTGTCGTTACCAGTGTTAGCAGAGGGTGTAGTCACGGTAGTCGCCATGCCTGGTCTAATCATGGACATATTGGAAAATGGTTATAGATTCTTTTTGAAACGCGATAACAAAGCCGTAGTTGCATTATTAAAGGGGTCTTTCTCTAGCATGAGATGCCGCTCGCTAGCATAGCAGAGGTGTGGTTTCTATTAGCCTACATCTCAGTATTTCTTCTGCTTGTTCCGAATACTCGCTGCGTCTTCTCAGGATCGCATGATCGGACTATATTTATGGTGGGAAAAAGGGAAGAACAGCAAGGTGAAGCTCTATAACCGTATTGCTATATATAAAATAATAGCGAACGTTCGTTTAGTTGGATATAAGGGATTATATTAGGCTGGATTGCTGAGAAAGACGATTAGTTGCATATATGATTGGTTATCTATAATAAATTTCGGAACGAGGCTTCGAGTAGCGGAGGAAAGATTGCACAACCCTAGTTATTAATGTAGCTAAACGCATAATATCAGATGCTCAAATCTAGGAATCATCATTCCTATAATCGTTAGTATAGTCCTTGAAAAAAGACGTTATCCTCTTCAGGAGCGATAGCAACGTCTCGCACTCTCGGTTGGTTTGCAGTCCTTGCTAGAAGCAGCCGCTCTTATAGCTCTTTTAAGTCTCTAATTCTCAAGGATTACTTCACGTGCAACTCGCCCCGGAGTAACCAGTTCCTAGTACTTACGCTGCAGTAGTCGAGGCACATTTATCCGCTTATGCTCTAACCCACTATGCTAGGTACCAACTCTTCATCACGATTAATCCGGGGCTTCCTTCCACAATTAGTGCGTAGCGAGGAACAATGGAATCCAGAATTCGGCTTCATTCTTAAATTAAGACTAGCTACATGAGTTTTCCCAGTCTACATAAGTTGCTATTAGCATATTATTCTAGATCCCTATAGTTAAAGGGGTAACGCAAATAGAACAGACCATCAAGATAATAAATACAATATGAAACTATTTATAAAGGTATTCTATTGCAAACGCTGAGGGACCTAAGCAGTAGAAGGGCTGCTCTAGCAGCAGAGGGTCTCTTATAAGATTGCGTTAATAAAGCAGCCTCGGATGAGGAATTTATATTAGGAACAGAGGCAAAATGTTAAGCAGGAGGGGGCGCTGCTAGTAATAAAAACGGCAGGAATAAGGATTGAGAGAAAGCAAGTGCAACTGCCTTATCTAGCTGCATCCTCTATCTAGCGCATTCGCTCCTGCACTTCTAGTATCTATACCTCAACTAGCACCTGCATCTTTAACACGACCTTACCTCGCTATGTGCACAATTACAGAAAGACCTTTCCCCCTCAGCAGATGAGACGAACCACCCACTAGCATATACTATGGATTGAATACCTAAGCCTTGTCCGAGGTGATTATTTGCCATGCTAACATACTTATAGGTTCGCTATGCGCTGCTGATAGATTACCGCTAAGCACTACGGCCCCTGGGATCTGATGAAGCGACTTCGACCCAAGCTTCTATAATCCAGCTACATTGCCCGAGCCCTCAATCCGTCGACCGACCTGAATAACGCATCCACCAACCGAGCAATATAGTTAAAATCACTACTTAACCACGATGTTATCTCCCTTGGAGGGGTTCTTTGCATTCACTACTAGCCTGCGGGTTCTATCCCACTATGTCTTATCACTAGGTCATGATTGCGTACCTTGTTGTTACCCTATATGGTGATAGCTTGTCACGAGCCAGGATAATATCGCAAGTAAAAGGGCTTATCGGGCTATTTTGGGCCTCCATCGGGTCCGTCAGGCTAACTTAGAGGCACTAGGTAATCCCCTATCAGGTCTATTGGGCTATCCTAGGCAAGTCTATAGAGGGGGGGCACCAGGTAGCCCCCTAGATAAGTCCTCTAGCCCTTATATACCCTTATATAGTAGGTTAGAGGGCTAGAGAAGAAGATTTAACCAAAGTTATACCTATTAATACTAACTCTTTTACTCTATACTATACCCCTTTTATAACACGTTCTTCTCTCTTACCTATACTAATAGGGGTATAGACTATTAGAGTAGCATAATATATAATAATATAATACCTACCTATAGATCTACTAGGGAGGTAAGATCCCCTACTAGATAAGAGCTATTAAATAGCTAAACTTAGGATAGGATACCTACTAAGTAGAATAATAATAAGAATACTAATAAAGAACTAGGTAATTAATGAATAGAAGCTAAATTAGATTATCTTATTAAGGAGGAAGAAAAGATAGATTAACTAAAGTATAAATAAGAATATCTTAAGGCCTTAAGAGCTAGTTAATTATTAACCTTAATAAGTAACCTTACTACCTACTAGGTAGTTATTAGTAATAACCCCGAGGTGAAGAAGCAGTAGTTAGAACTTTAGCAGAAGCACCTCCTGATACTTAAGTATAAAGGAGGTAACTAGACTAACCTTAATTAATTTATATTTAATCTTAGTTTAAAATGAATAAGATTATATTAGACCTTAAGAAGGTGCTATTTACTACTAGGTGCCTAGAGGGATTAGTAGTAAAGCAATAGACCTTATACCTTTTTATTAAATATAATATTAAGGTAAAGAATATTACTTAGGCGATAATAAAGGAGTAATTAACTAATAGCATAGCTAATAAGGGGTCTAGGACCCTTAGTATATAAACCTAGCTTAAATAAGCCTACTAGCAACTAGGATAATTATATTAGAGCTTTAAATTATTATAAAGGGATTAAGGCAGAAAGCCCCTACTAATAACTAGAGGAGATCTAGGTAGCTAATATAGTAGCTAGACTATACCTTAAGCTCTAATACTATATTATACCAAATAGATTACTAAAATCGCAGCTCAACCTTAATATAAGGGCTAGGAATACTGAACTTATAGTTAATATATAAGTATATAAGGCGCTAGTAACGGACTAGGGGACTAATAATAGAATATAATAATTAGAGGGCTAAACTACTAATCCAGAGGGATAAACTGAGGCTATAAGGGGGGACTATAGCAATACTAATACCCACTAAGAGGATACTAAGAGGGAAGCTATTTACTATAGTTATAAAAGAAAGGGCTATATCTCACTAAGGTGCTTATACTATAAGAAGTATAGATATACCTACTATAAAGGCAAACCCTACCCTAGCGAATAACTAGAGGAGGATTAGGTAGCAATATAGGCGGTTTAGTAGGATAAGAACTAGCTAGATCGCTTTAAAGTAATAATATAGGTCTAAGTTATAAGTAGCTAGAAGACTAGTAATATACTTATTAATTATAGAGCTAATAAGAATATTATAGATTAGAGGATTATAACTAATACCTAGCTAGAGGCTAATAAGTAGAAACCTATCAGGGGAATATAGGTATCCAAGGGACCTAACTATAGCATATAGAAGCTAGTAACCTAAATAACTAATAGCATAGGTATCTAGCAGATAGCTTTATATAACTTCAGGATTAGTAATAGTAATAGCTATAATAGTATCCTAGGGATCCCTTAGTATATAGTAGAGTGCTCTAACCTCAATTAGAAGGAGTTAGGCTAGACCTTTCCTATATATAAGAAGAGCATTCGCCTTATTATAAGCAAAAAGGAGGTTAAATATATTAAAAATAAAGTAAGAGTAATACTTATAAAAATACTATAGATTAACTAGATATTAACTATTACCTACTAGGAGAATACCTAGGAACCTAAGGATATTAAGGAGACTAAATTAAAAATTCCACTAGAATACTAGGACTTTAGGAAAGTATTTAATATTAACCTAGTAGGAACTATACTAGAGTTTAGAACTACTAGGAGCTACTTTATTAACCTAGAGCCTAGGACTAAGCCCCTATTTAAACTAATCTACCTACTACCTAAGAAGGAGTTAGAGGAGTTAAGGGATTATATTTATAAAGCCTTATAAAAGGGGTAGATTTACTTATTAATAAGTTTAGCAAGGGTATTAATCCTATTTATCCTAAAGAAGGGAGGTAAGTTAAAGTTATATATAGATTACTAGGGACTTAACTAAGTAACTACTAAAAACTATACCCCTCTCCCCCTAATTAATAAAATCTTTAATTAGCTTTCCTAAGCAAAGTACTTTACTAAACTCAACCTTAAGGATACTTACTACTAGGTGAGGATCTAAGAGGGAGATAAGTAGAAGATAGCATTCTGCATATAATATAGTTACTATAAGTACTATATTATGCTATTTAGGCTTACTAATATACCTACTACCTTCTAGACTTTTTTTTAATAAGTTACTTATAGGCCTAGTTAACGTTATTTATATTATATACTCAGATAATATCTTAATATTTACGAATAATATAGACTCTTATATAGAGGTAGTAAGATAGGTACTTACCTAGTTAGAAGCTAATGGCCTCTATATAAACCCTAATAAGTATGAATTCTATAAGGAATAGATTAACTTTCTTAGGTTTATAGTCTTAGTAGATAGTATTGCTATAGAATAGGAGAGGGTTTAGGCAATTGCTAAGTAGCTAGTACCTACTATAATATAAGAAATCCAGCAATTTCTAGGATTTATAGGATTCTATAGGAGATTTTTTAAGAATTACTCTAAAATCTATAGCTTATTTACTAACTTACTAATATTACTAAGGGATAACTAGTAATAACTAGCAAAGTACTAGTTATTTTCTATTAGCTCTATGCTTTATTTATAGAGGTACCTATTTTATGCTACTTTAACCTTATACTCCTAATTTGCATTAAAACTAATATATTAGACTTTATAATAGCGGTAATATTAAGCTAGCTAGCGAGGGATATATAAAGACTAGTAGTATTTATATCTCAGAAGCTTAAGGGCGTATAACTATAGTATAGCATGCTAGAGGCAGAGCTACTAGCTATTAGGGAGGTAGTAGTGAGGTAGTAGCACTACTTGCTTTACTCCTAGTATTATATTCAATTTATTACTAACTATATAGGGTACTAGTACGTTGCTAATAAGAAGTTGCTTAGTAGCTATTAGGTATAGCTAGAATAGGACCTATTAATACTTAACTTCGAAATCAAATACTAGCCTAGTTGCTATAACTTAGCTAATAGCCTCTCATAAAGACCTAATTATACCCCTAACGACGTAGAGATCGAGGAAGCTAGAGACTTGCTCCTATAAGACTTTCTATAATACGTTAATAAGGCTACTATCCAGAGGGTAGGCACTAGGTAGTAATAGGGTACTTAACTATTAAATACATCCCTTAAATACCTCCCTAGAACAAGTTATACTATTGCTTCAGGAATAAGTTCAGGAAGCTTAAAAAAAAAGATCCCTTTTATATTAATAAGGAGTAGGAATAATAAGGGATAAGGTAGTTACTAGATAACTCTAGTACCCTAAGATACTAAGAGGGCTTATATATCTATTATAACTACCTACTTTAAAATAAAGTGCTTAGAGCATTCTATAATAAATTATCTAGAGGTTACTAAGGTATTACTAAGATATTAAAGAGGATTAGAAGGTTGTTTTTCTAGAGCTTGCAGAAGAGTAATATAAAGGAATATATTAAGATATATATAATATATTAGTATATAAAACTAAGATACTACCTCTTAAATAGTAAACTTACGCCCCTACTAGTACCTACCTAGCCCTTTTAATAAATATTAGTTAACTTTATTACTAAATTGCTGCTATCTCTTATAATAGGAAATAAGCCTTATAATAGCATTCTCATTATTATTAACTAATTCCTAAAATACTCCTTATATATCCCTACTAGGGAGTTACTTATAGCTAATAGATTAGCTATATTACTCACCTAATATATCTTCCTTATATTTAGGCTCCTAAAAGCTATTATATCTAACTAAGGATTGCTATTTACTAGTAATTTCTAGTCTAAAGTATACTACCTGCTAGTTATTAAGAGGAAGATTAGTACTACCTTTTACCCCTAGACTAATAGCTAAATAGAATGCTAAAATCAGAGTATTAAGCACTTTTTATAGGTTTTCTATAATATCAACTAAGATAATTAGGTAATATAGCTCGACCTAGCTTAAGTTATTTATAATAACTCCTACTATGAGGCTACTAAGATATTACCTGCTAAGCTACTAATAAGATTTTCTCCCTATAGACCTAATAATATTAAACCCTAGTAAAAGGTCTTAGTCCTAGCAGCATATAAGAGAGTTTATAGTCTATTTACCCAGAGGTTAGCTATTACTAACTTACTTTATAAATATAATAAAATATATAGCAAGTTCTATAATTATAGGAGGACCCCTATTATTTTCGCTATAGGAGACCTCGTATTACTTTTAACTAAAAATTTTAGGTAGAGATAGCCTTCTCAGAAACTTTCTAATAAATATCTAGGCTTATTCAGGATCTAACGGGTAATTAATAGGGCATAAGCATATAAGCTCTAGATTAATAAAACGTACTAAATTCATAATATTCTTACGCCCACGCAATTAGAGCCCTTTTTTAGTTTAGCTATCTTACTATAAGATATCCTAATTAATAATAAGAATAATAATATCTATATAGTAGACTATATTACTACCTATAGGGGCCCTAGATAAAACTATTAGACCTCATCAAATAGAAGGGCTATAGCAAACTAGATAATTCATAGGAGCTGCAACGTAATATATCTATAGATTTATAAAACGACTATAAAGCATAATTATAAGCAAAAATATTATAATCCCTATATAATTTAATAAGTAATTCAATATGGGACTAGTAGTTAGGTAGAAATAGGGCATGCTAGCTCGGTATCTTAATTCACTAGCCTAAAGGCCTCTAATAAGGCGAGAAGAGATAAGAAAAATGCCTAAAGGCAACTAAGAACTACCTAGAGATTATTAGCAGCCTACTAGGGGCGCCCCTAAAAGTTTTAAATCTACTAAGCGCTAGCGCCTATTTCCCTAGACCTATTATCTTTTTTACTAGATTTAGTAGTAAAAGCCTTATAATTCTAGAATATATTAGAAATATTAACTAGATAAGTACTAGTAAGGTACTAGTAGGGCTTATATAGACTTATAACTTTATTATAGGAGTTAAGTAACTCCTAGGTATATATAGCTTGCGATTCCTATACCTTAATCTATCTTTTAATATACTGCTCTATCTCTAAGTAGTAGTAGCAGAGCTCCTTATATTACTTATATAATAACTTAGTCTACTGCTCTACCTCCTTAGAGAGGTACTACTAATAGGAGGTAGCCTCCTCTAAGGTAGCTACTTAGTAGTCCTCTATCTCTATAGAGATCTCTGCCTCCTTAGCTTTATACTTCTTAGGTATAATATTAGTATTATTCTTCTTAGCCTAGAGGGCCTTCTTAACTATGAGCTAGATAGCGATGATCTCCTCCTAACTATAATTAGAAACTAGTAGTAAAGCACTAGAGAGGTACTAGGTAACCTAGCTTACTCTTAGTATACTAAGCCTAAATATTAGGCTTAGAGCTACCCTTATTTATTAGGCGCTTAAGCTTATTAGTAGCGCCTATTATATAATAGGTAAGCTATAGGGAGTTAGTAGCTAAGAACTAGAAAATAATAAGTAAAGCCTATATTAATATAGGCTTTTCTATTACTTATTGAAATATAATACTTATATTTAGTAGAAGTATCTAAAAATATATAAATTAGTAATAAATTTAGAAGCTAAAACTAATAAAGCACTAGATAAGCACTAGCTAAGGACTAGATATTTATTATTACTCTTAAAGTATATAATTAAGCTTATAAGGAGCTTAATCTTAGGGATATTATCCTTAGGCAGCTCTTACTTTACTTATGCTAAGAGGCAGCAATAGTAGGAGCATGCCTAGAACTCACTTATTATAGGGATATAGGAGGCGTCTAGTATACTAATAGGGAAGGGAGTAGTATTAGTAGTAGCAGAAGATATAATAGATTTATTATATAGTAATTGAGATAAAGTTATTAGTATAATAGCGGGAGACTAATAGCGAGTTATTAGCGCTATTAGTATTATAAATCTAAAGAAGTAAGAAGAAGAGATTTTAGCAGGGCGAAATTTCAAATAATATTTATATATTATTAACTTAATACTAAAGTCAGCTTTTTATATAGCTAAAAGAAAGATAATCCCTAGATTATTATATTACCTAACTTTATTTAACCCTACTATATATAGAGAGGTATTTAGGTAACTACTAGATAACTACTAGTAACCCCCTATACTATAATAATAACCTCCTTCACCTTTGAAGGGAGAATGCCTTTATTAGCCCTATAAAGGCACTAAAAATATAATAATAAGCAGAAAATATAATAATTTAGAAGGCAAATTCAAAGTTATTAAAACGAGCCTAAATAATAATATATTTTAGCATAACCCTATAAAGGAAGGAATAACCCTCGCAAGGGGACTTAGCTATAGTTATCTAGATAACTACTAGGTAGTCCTAGACCTTTTAGATAGAGAGCTATAAGAGTAGCTAGGGTAAGAGGATAGGTGCCCTACTACTAGCTAACTGCTCTTCTGAGCTCCTCTGAGTTATAACCTTTTAGATAGAAAGCTATAAGAATAGCTAGGGTAGAGGATAGATGCCCTACTACTAGCTAATTACTCCCCTAAGCTCCTCTAAGTTATAAAGTCCCTTAATACCTAGGTATAAGAGCTATAAGAGTAGCTAGGGTAGAGGATAGGTGCCCTACTACTAGCTAACTACTCCTCTAAGCTACCTAGCTATCTAAAGAAGAGTTATATAGCTAGAATAAAGGATACTAAATTCTAGGCCTATAAGAACTAGAAACTAGGAAGGCTTATAGACTAGAAATTAGGAAGGCTTATAGGTAGGCACTAAGTACCCTCTAGATAACTACTAAGTAGCCTAGTCTAAGGATAGACTAGTTTATAGGGGGGGGGTTATATCATAAGCTAGGATAATATCGCAAGGAAAAGGGCTTATTAGGCTATTTTAGGCCTCTATTAGGTCTATCAAGCTAACTTAGAGGCACTAGGTAGTCCCTTATCAGGTCTACTAGGCTATCCTAGGGAAGTCTATAGAGGGGGGGCACCGGGTAGCCCCCTAGATAAGTCCTCTAGCCCTCATATAGCCTCACGCAGTAGGTTAGAGGGCTAGAGAAGAATATTTAACCTTGGTTATACCTATTAATACTAACTCTTTCACTCTGCACTATACCCCTTTTGTGATATAGCTCCCACTAGACCACGATGGGCCTCCTCTCTAGCTGAGGTATAGATCTCTACCCTGGCGTATTAATAATATCACTAGGCTGCACCGAAGCCGTTCCATACAGTCAGTCCAACAAGCTGCTAAAGTCCCGGCAGACCAGGCTATAAGAAATCGAACTTATTCACAATCCCGCAACCTCTAGCTAACTCCGAGTCTTATACATTTAACTTTTGCTCACGAGTACTCGCGTCATAGCTCACCAAGACTGGCAGCAAAACAGGTAAAGAGATCGCGAGTAATATATCATCCGTGTTAGCTCCTAGAGGTATTGCCGCTAGATTCTGATATTTTAAGACTCTCTTATAAGTATGCCAAAGCTTATATTGAATATTCATGCGGTAGCTGTTCTATGCAAGTCAATCGTGCCACCCCACGCAAGCAGCCCTGATGGTCCTATTCTTGGGGCTACCCTAGCCATTCGTCTACTGCGCACCATGACCCGACCCATCTCGTCTATCCAGCGGATTTCGGAAGTTTCGTTTCTACGCGTTGTGGAATGCGAGTGGCTTTGACCTTAGGCGCTGGCGGTGTTTCCTCCATCTTATGTGCTATGAGGACAAAGATTGCCCTACTGCGATATCCACCCCATGGCTTGAATAGTCGAAGGTGGGCTCGCGAGATGGATGCATCTCCTATGGGACCGAGGTTTGCCCTGATGCCTTGTAGATAGGTGATTACCAGTGTGACTGAGATCAGCACCGTTCTCATCTCTAACTAAGCTTCTATTAAGAGACATAGAGCACTAGTACTAGACTAGCATCCTGGTGTATCTAAGGCACGACGTCCAGAATCCCACGGCATAAGGCTAGTCACATCCTATTCATACTTCTTAGAACATAGTGAGTTCTATTAAGTATAGCTATTAGTAAGAGGGTTATACTATTTAAGGTTCTAGTAAATAAAGATAATATAGTTTAATATAAACCCCTTTTTATAAATAAATAAATATATCTATAGTTTATTTCTTATAAACCTTTTATATATATTTACTTTTTAGTATATCTTAGTTATATACTTAGTTTACTTTAATTCTATTATATACTAGCTTGTAATTTTATATTTAATATTATATATTATTTCTTGATTTAAGTAATTTGAAAATAAGAATATAAGAAACTACTATAAAACGATATTTACTATTACCCTTACTCTTTATATTATTATAGTGTCTTTCTTATTAGCGTTTAAATAGATTAATTCTTTCTCTTTATTCTCTTTTTAAACTTCTCTTATTTAATAAGTTTACTATTATACTATAGCACTTTAGTAAAAGAAGTATAATAAAACCTACTTTTATTTATAAATATAATTCTAGGAATGTTTTACAGGACTTTTTACTTATATCTTCTAATAATTAAAGAAAATTAGATAGTCTCTAGCTGTTCACTATAATCTTTACCTATTTAGAGCCATAGAACTCCTAACTCTACGCCTCTTAATAATATATACAGCCTTTAGTTATATAATTATAATCTCTAACCACCTCTTCTAACTACAGCTACACTTATATATATAACCTCACGATCTTTAACTTCACTTTAATAATAATATAGTTTATAATTACTTAATTACTTAATTACTAACTACTAAACTATTAACCTATCCTCTCTCTTACGTATTACTTACGCTACTAATACTATTTCTATTACTACTTTACTATCTACTATTTACTACTATTATTATCTTCTTATTTAATTAAGCTAGCTAACACCTTTATAGCTATACTATTATTAGTAACGCTCTCTCTATTAGTTAATATAAGATATATTTACTAATCCTTACTAAGCTTATACTTAAGCTTAAGCTATATCTACTTTAATATTATAAAAGGCTTATATAAAGAAAGGCTACTCCTTAAGATAGCTAGAGATTTTTATTTAACCTCTATACTAAAGTTATTAGGAGTTTTTATTACTATAATTGCTTAGTAAATAGGGTCCTTTAGAGGGGTATTCCTGAAAGCTCTATTTAATATTACTATAATAATATCTTCTTGATTAGGAATAGAATACTTACTAAGATTAAAAACTTTATTTAGTATATAGATATTAAACTATATAGTAATATTCCTAGCTATCTCTTTAAAGAAAGGTATACTTAGTATAAAGTTAGTATTCTTATATTCCTTATATAAGATAAATATCATAAAGGATTTATTATAGGTTATAAGGTAAAGAAAAGGAAGAGGGATAGGTATAAAGCCTTATACGTAGTAGTAGAGTTTTAATACTTTTAGCTATAAGAACCTCTTCTAATAACCTCTTTAGTTAAAGAGTTATCTCTTATATAGTAGTATTACTAAGCTATAAGAGCTTTAGCAACTTATTTAGCTCTAATATAATTAGCCTTACCATATATAGCGCTACTAGCCCTATGTTATATAGTTAGTATTATTATGATTCTACTAATATATTTAGCTAAGGCGTGCGTTTAACTCTATATAAGGTTTACTTACTAGTAGGAATATATAGGGTTTTTATACTATTTTCCTTAATTAGTAGAGGGTATGGGTTACAATACTTATATAGTATTTCTAGAATTATACCTATATATAGGGTGCATCATACTACAGCCTCTTTGTAGGGGGGCTATATTATAACTATAAACTTAAAAAAAGAAAATTAGATAAATACTTTATATATTATTATTAATAGATAAAGGTTTAAATTAAGCTAAATATGTACTTTATTTAATAGACTAATAATACTATATTAATATTAGTTAAAAAATACAGGATTAAATATTATCATAATATATATATATATATATAATAAAGCTAAGTTTATTAAAGCTAAATAGAGTTAGTAAAGGTCTTATAGCTTATTAATACTAATATTAAATATATAAATTACTTACTTTCTAATTACTATATACTAGTATAAGCTTCTTATAAGTAAGCTTCAGCTATTTTCTCTTTATGAAATATATATCCTTAATCTTTTTTAATAATTAACTTCTTTACTTATATTTATAAAGCTAGCCTTATACTATTAAGTATTATTTCTTATATCTTATTAATTAGCTTTCAACTCCTTTTAAGTTACATTATCTCTCTATCTACTTTTAAATACTTAAAAATATATTCATAATAGTTTAATTAACACTTTTTAAGTTCTTATTAAGTTTTAATTTTAATAGAATAGTTATATAAAATATACTAATAACTTTAACTTAGCTCTTTGAATTAAAAAGTATTAAGTTAGACTACTAAACTAAAAACCTAAGATGTAGATATATTATTAAAAGATTGCTACTACTACTAAAAGTATTACTACTTTATTAAAAGGTAGATTAGAGCTACTACTTTCTTATTACAACTTAGGAAAGTATTTAAAAATACTATTAAAGAGTAAATATATAGTTTAAAAGAATATTAACAGCTTAAAAATATTTAAATAAGTATAAAAAAATATATAACTAAAACTAAATTATTTATAGTAGGAGTACTTATATAGAGAGTAAAAAAGAGAAACTATATACATTTTATATTCTTTTTAACTAATAATCCTCAAAATAAATACTAATTGTCTATATAGTATATAAATATTTAGTATACTTATAAGAATAATAATATAGTTAATAAGAAGTAGGAGTATTGAGTAGTAATAGTTAAATTGATAAAAGCTTATTTTATTAATTTCATATAATCTATTCTTAATAGAAAAGACTTATATTTATAAAATTAAATTTTCTTCTATAAAATACTATTAAACTAATAACTACTTAATAAAGTAAAAACTACTATAAGTAATTACTCAGAAAACCTTTATTCTATAATAATTAACATAGCTTTATAATAGTTAATTTTATTACTTACTTATATTATTTTAGATATATAATATAATCATAGCTTATTTATTCTAAATTAATTAAAGGTTATTATTAGTTATTACTTTTTACTATCTTAGGTGTTAATTTGAATATAATATTAGCTTTATTAAAGATAACTATACTACTACCTAAAAAGTAACTAGTATATAGTTGCTTTACTATTTAGCTAATTATATAAACTATTATAATAAGTAGTTTATTCAATTTATTTTGTTAACTACATAAACATATAGTTATTCTCTTTTTATTCTTATTCTATTAGTATATGATTAATAAGCTCAAAGATGTTTATCTAATTATTAAGTTAAATCTTACTAATTATCTTTATACCTTTATACTTAGCCTTATATATATTGTATAGCGCGGTCTCTAGCTAGCTACTATAATCTTCACTTAGAACTTATACTATAATTACCTCTAAACTCCACCTTTAGCTAACAGCTTACTAGTTATATAATCCTTTAGCCCTATTTCCCCTATAAACACTTAAGTATACTATTATTATATTAGATAATCTGATCACGTTTAATATCACTTTGATTGATTGAAATAATAAAGTTATAACAGTGTTATTAAAATATCTACCTTAATAAGTATAAGCTATATTGTTAAGTTTATAGTAAGCTTATTATAAGTTACTACGTACTATGATAAGTATTAAATTAACTGATTACTTAAGTTAGTACTAGTTTATAAAAGAATGTTCTAGTATATATATATATATTAACCAAATTCTCTTTATTTAGAAAGGACTTTAAAAAGTAAGTAACTTAATAGTTTTACCTAGTTAATAACTACTACTTATTTATTCTAACTCTATTTTAAAATTTCTCATTAAAGTATAAGATTATATATATATATTAAACAAATAACTTATATTTATACTTAAGGTTCTTATTATAAGAATATTTAAAAGACGTAGTTTCCCTTTATTTTATTATTTATTATTTATAAAAATCTTATTATAAGTAATCTAGCTTAAGTTACTTATATCTTGATATAATATAATTATTTACATAATCTAAAAGGTGTTAGTAAATAGTAAGAGGAATAATTAATCCTTTCAAATTTAGTTTTCAATCTATAGTAATAGATAGCTGTTAGTTAATACTTATAAAGTATATTAAATTTATTTTTCTAACATACTTCTAGTATTTATCTAGTTTTTATCTTCTAAAGCTTTTATCTCTTAGCTTATTAAATTATGGTAGTTTCATTTATTATTTATATTTATATATATAACTATATTTCTTATTTTTATATTATTCTTCTTATTATTAGTAAGTTAATATGTTTTATAAGTACTCTTTCCGTAGAACTTTACTAAGTTAATAATATGAATAAGTACTTCTTATTTAAATATATATATATATTAGTATTATAACTATATTATTGATATATAAGACCTTATTAATATATTTTGTTTAGAATAACTAGTAATGTTGAATATATATGTAATAGTTATTTTATAGCTAGAATATATATTCTATTCGTAAAGCGAAAATAATTAGAAAAGAGCTATATAGACTTCTAAATTCAACTACTTTACTAATAAGATTACTTAGAATCTCTCTTCAATCTTATAAAACTAGTCAGAGGTAAGTTAATCTTAACATAAAAGTTTTATTTCCTTAATAGGACTTATTGTCTAAGTAGTAGGTTTTTAATAAATCTTAACTATTATATTATTTTATGCTTAATTCTATTTACTAACTACTAAGTAAGTTATAACTTTTACTATAATATATTCTAGTTTTAGCTTTACATTTAAGAAGTTACTTATTTTATATCTTAAACTACTGAAGTACACTAATTAGAAGTAAATTGAATAGATTTTCTTATAATTTCTTGTATTTTACTTTACTACAAGATATTATAATATAACGTTTTTTAAAAAGTTTACTTTATAATACTTTAATTAAAATAAGCTACTACGTAGTACAGATATTATAAGGATGCTCTAAGATTTATTATAAATTAATAGGTTATGAATATAGGTTTAAGGGTGGGGCAGGGGAAGAGGGATAGGCATAAAGTCCTATATAATAAATAGTAAAGCTTTTTGTACTTCTAGCTATAAAGAGCCTTAATACCCTATTTAGTCCTAATATAATTAGCCTTACTATATATACTAGTACTAGCCCTATACTATATAGCTAGCGATATTCTGATTCTATTAGTCTATCTAGCTAAAATATATTTTTAACTTTACATAGTAATATTTAGAGGGTTTATTTATTAATAGGAATATATAGGGTTTCTATACTATTTTTCTTAACTAATAGAAGGTATAAGTTAAAATACCTATATAGTGTTTTTAGAATTATATATAAATATGGGGTAAATTCTACTATAGTCTTTATATAAGAGGACTATATTATGACTATAAATATAATAAATACTAACTATAATGCTAGGTTTATAGTAGTTAATAGAGTAATATGTATTAATATATTAAGCTTTAAGGAGGAACTATTTATAATAAAGTCTTTTATCTAAAGTCTTGGAAACTAACTTTAGTAGTAGTAATATAGCAGCTATTTACTTATTTTTAGTATTTAAAGACTTATAAAGTCTTTAATAATAGCTCTATTAAATAATACTTATGAAGAAAAGTTTATCTTAGCTATATATTTTAAGTACTAGTTATATTAAGCTTATTCTTTACTTCTAATCCTTAATAAATATTACTTAAGTAAACTATTTATATTTTTATAAGAGATTTAAAGGTTAATTAATTTCATTTCTAGAATATAGATTTTATAATATTATTAAAGGCTTCTTATGCCTATTACTACCTCTTTATCTGACCTTTACTTAATAATTCTATTTACTCTTATTAAGTAGCTTAAGATTATTTATTATTTTAGACTATTTTATAAAGGGGAGGGTATAAGTAAGGAATGAGATTTAGAATAGACGGGCAATTAGATAGAGTAAGAGAAGGAAACTATTTATCTTTTTAGATTTATTCACTTTTTATTGGAATAATCCTTAATATAAATTTTTATTTTTAATATAACTGAAGCATAAATAGTTACTATTCTAATAGGGTGAATACTATTATAAAGATAGAATAGTAATAAGTAATAAGAGTTTAATAGGTAAACATATTGAGTAACGTTTTTTTAAAAGAAGTTATTCTAGGTAAAAAAACTAATATATCTCTCGTTCTCCTTTCTCTTATGAATAATTACTAAATTAATTATTTAATTTGATAATTACTATAATAGATAATAATCTATTTTAACTTTACTATACAGTTAATAGTCTAGATTTATTATATTTGATTTAGTTATCCTAGATACATACTAATATTATATTTTACTTACTATAGCCTTAGTTATAGTGTATTAATTTATATCATTTTTATTTTAAGTCTTGACTTATACTACCTTTATTAATAATAACGATATTTCTAGCTTTAGGGAGTTTATAATGTATTAAGAGAAAGTTTTTATAATAGTAAACCTAATATATAGTTTTTATTTCAGCCTCTAGTTATTCACCAGTGTTTTAACTTAGTTGAAGTAATAAACCTCTTAACTTTATGCCTACTAATAATATATTTAGGTCTTAGTTATATATTTCCTAATAACTTCCTAAGTCTCTAACTACTTCTCTTAACTATAGTGATAAATAAATATATCCACATATATATAACCTAATAGTAGTTTACTTCACTTTAAGAGTAATATAGTTTATAATTAATTAATTAGTTAATTAGTAAGTACTAAGTTCTAACTAATATACTACTAGCCTATCCTCCCCCTTATATCTTATTTATACTATTATTAAATACTATCTATATTACTGCTTTACTATTTACTACTTGGTATTACTATTCTCTTATAATTTAATTAAGCTTTGTAAAAGAATGTATAATATTAGGAATATTATCTAAAGTAGGAGTAGTATTTATTATAATAAAAGGGGAAACTTGTCGTTTTATTTGTTTTTATAATAAGATTCCTTATATTTAAGAATAACTATTTATAAGTAATTATTAGTAATATAATAAAAGTAGTGATAATAATAATGAGAATAATAGGTACTAGTAGTCTATATAAATAAAAGTATTAAATTACTTATTTCCTTAGAATTAGTTCTAAGTAGAAAAATATATTATATATAATATATTTTTTAGGCTACTAGCTTTATATTATGAAATTTCATTAGTGTTAACTGTTAACTGTGAAAGCTAGACTAGTCCCCTCGCCCTCTACTAACAACCTTCAGGTTATATAACTATAGTTCAAACTGAGATATCTTCTTCGCCTCTACGCTCCTCTAACTTTAAATATTGCAATAAGCTAAGTTAACTATCTTCCTCTAGCCGCATCTATCTCTATTAGTCTCCTCTATCTCTTATACTATATTTAATCTACGCCTATCTTCTATTAAAATCTCCTCTACTATTTAGACGTCTACGCTATAATAGATAATATCTTCCACCCTACTGCACAATCTTAACGTAAAGCCTTACCGCTATTAGCTATACTTTTAACTTATTTACCCTTTCTAACTTACTAACTACTTAGGCTACTTTAGCTATTTTAAAAAAGCTTATAAAGTAATCATAGGTATTAAGATTATTATTAATAGCTTTAACTATCTCTATATTAATCTTAAAGCTATATAGCTCTAAAATATCGCCCTTATTAGCTATTTTAAGTAGGTACTTCTAAGTAACTTTGAGGAGAGTTTTCTTATTAGGTTCCTATAGTTAGAGTTCTTAATTTTATTAACTTTAGTTTTATAGATTAAGTTATCTAGTATAGCTTTACTTAGCCTATATATAGTTATAATAAATAGGGAAGACTAGAAAGTTGTTATAGTTATTATACATATATGAGGATATGAGGAATAAGCTTAAGGCCTTATTTAAAGTAGCAGTTAAGTTCTTATGCTATAGCTATAATAACCCTTTTAGCTATATACAGAGTTATACTATTAAGTTTACGCTCTTAAGTATAGGTTTAAGCTATTACTAGGCTTTAATAGCGTTGTAAATAATACTCTTACTAGTATATTTTGCTACTCTACTACCTGCATACCTACCTACCAACCCTCTTCTACTAGGGATAAGTTAGGCTAAGTATTAACAACTAGTTATACTAAGATTTATTTGTTTACTTTATTAAGATTAGGTATAGGTTCAAGTACTGCTATTAGGTTTTAAGTACTATAAAAAATCATAGAGTAAACTATGATGCCTACTTATATAGGTTAACTACACTGCTAATATAACTATTTTTTCTTTATAAACTTTAGCTCAATGAAGTAACTAGTATAATAAATTATTAACTATAAGAACCTTAATATAAACTTAATTATTATAGCTTTGTTTTTTTAATTCAGATATTTTAGATCTATAGTATTATCATAGTTATAGTTTGTAGATTTATTATAAGTTTTTATTTTCTATTATTTTGGTTCTAAACTTTAACTAAATATTAATTATATTAATAATAACTAAATTATTAACTTTAAGGAACTTATATTCTATTAATTGATAATCTTTATAGTAACTAACCTAATATATAGTTTTTTAACTAATTATAGAAATTTCTATAATAGGTAATTTACTTAAATACCCTTTTTTATCTAATTATATAAAGTTATAGTTATTTTCTTCTTTTTGTTATATTAATAGATCATTAATTAGTATAACGCTACATATTTAACGACTAGGTATTATCTTTACAACTTATATTAGTATTATTAATACTAGTCATAAATATCCTTTTTAGCGCTACTTATACTTAATTTTACTTAAATTACTCCTTAGGGGGTACTTAGTTAAAACTAAGTAGCTTTCCTTAAAGCTCACTAGAAGTTAAGTAATATTTATTCTACTTATATATATATATATATATATATCTTAAAGAAAGATATACTAGATAACTAAATTTCTAGAACGAAAGTTATATAACTTAAAGCTCTTAGTATAATAGCTTTAGAAAGCTATTTTTAAATTTACCTTAAACTACTTATTTAGAACAGTTAAAAAGAGTAGCATACTAAGGTTATATAGATTTCTAATTAATATAAAGAAAGTCAAAATTATTAGTAATTCTTTTTATATTTATAGTTCCTATGTTTAATTCTTTAAGATAGCTAAATAGGTCAGAAACTTAAGTATTAATAAGTTGAGAAGAGTAAATCTAATATTAACGTTATAACTAATAGTAATTATTAGAACTATATACTTAAAACTTTGTAATGAGAGTAAATATTCTAACATAGTATAATTGTATAGAGGTTTTAAACTTTTTATACTTAGTAGAGCTTATAGTATTAATATTTAAGTAATAGAACAGAGTTGAAAAATATCTAAAAGTCTGAATAAATATCCTGAGAAAAGTTTAAGTAAAACTAACTACAACTAGCGCTATAGAATATATAAAGCTAAAACATAATAATAGTAGTAAGATTAGCAAAGTTATATTAATAATTCGATAAACTACCTTATACCTATTAATTATATATAGATAGCATGAAAAGAAAAGAAGTGCTTATAACTTTACGTAATAAGAATAAAAACTATTATTAGATAAATTACTTATAAGATTACTTCCTTTAAGTAGTTAGAATAAATAAAAATTACACGTTAATAGAACATAGATTTCCTTAAGCTAATGTTATAGTTATTATTTATAAAGTTGATATTCAGTTATAAGTAAGAACTATAATACTAGAAACTTATAACTTATAATTAAAACTATAAAAATAAACTATTATAATACTAAAGATTGAAAATGACTAAATTAAGTAAAAGAAAGCTAAAGGATTAGCTTTATAGTAGTATTATTATATATAATTATCTATTATAGCAATTACTAAATTAAGTATTTACTTAAATTATTAATAGCTTATAAAGAAGACATAAATATATATATAGGTATATTCTACTTTAAACATATATTGAGAAGTAAGTAATTTAATATTTTTATAATTTTAACTACTACTACTTCATTTATACTTAGTCTTATAAATAGTACTCTTCCTATAAGAATATTGGAGGATTTATATATTGAGTACATAAATAATTAATACATATACTAGGGATTATTACTATGAGAATTAAATATACTTAGAAAACTAATAGTTTCCCTTTCTAACTCTATTTACTAGTTCCCCTATTATAAGTTATTATTCCTTAGTTATATACTTTTTCTAGACTTTAATAAGATATAAGTATAAGCTAAATATAATATTAGAGATAGAGGAGACTAATAGAGATAGAAATAGCTAGAGGAAGATAGTTTAAACATATTATAATAGTTAAAGTTCAGAAAAAGTAAGTTTCACTTTTATTTATTTAAATTAAAAGTTTTAAAAAGAGAGAAAGGGAATTAGGTTTACTTTTATTATTAGTAAGAACTATATTCTTCAATAAAAAGCTACTACTTATATTAATACTTAGTACTTATATAATATATTCTTTTAGCTGAAATATATAATAATAACTAAGCAAAAAGTTTTAATAATTTAATCTATAAAATATGCTAAATAAGTAAGTAAAGTCTAAGTTTGATTTATATCTCATATAGAGCTATAATAAGTAGATTTAAAGTGATATATAGTTAGAAAGTCCGATTTATATATAAAGCTGAAAGCTATAAGAGATAAGATGTTAATACCTTAATTGAATTAAACTTTAGCTAGTTTATAGCCCTTTTTATTAAAAGTTGAAGTAAGTTTCCAAGTATAATTCTGTGTATATATTATATATAGATAGTTTAATTTACACTTTAGCTAAATAGATTTTATACTTCTTTACTTATTAGTATTATCTTACTATAACAATATTAATCAAAACTTCTAAAGATACCTCTTAAAAAGACTTTCTTTATATTATAATTAAAATAATAAATAATAGTTCTAATCACTCTATATAGACGCTTTTCTTATCTTTAACTATTATAAAAAGGATTACTTCTTTATATGAGTTTTCTATAATACTAAAGTAGAGGTAATTTAGACTTTAGCTTAAGCTTAAACATAAGCTAAATAAATCTTCTTATTCAGTGTATTTTATACTACCTAATAGAGAGATTATTACTTCTAATAAAGTTAGACTATTTATTCCTTATTCTAATAGATATTCTTCATATTATATAATTTAAGTATTATATCCTTAAATAGTTGCTCAAGAATAAATATTGCTTCAATATTATTTATATTAATACTTGGAGTTATACTTCACTGAAGTAACTTCAGTAGTTAACTAGTTATTAATATAAATATTCAGTGTTAAGTTATATCATATTAACCTTATCTCTAAAATGGCATAATAAAATGTTTTCAAAGGTAATGTATATAAGATTATATACTAGGAAAGGTTTAGTAATTTTAAGAACTTAATCATTTTACTATAACTTTATTAATATCTAAAAGTATTAATTTAAAAGCTTTCTAAGTAAATACTGTTTTTATGAAAAAAGCCTGAAATAATGAAGACTATATTTTAAAAAAGTTATTATTGTTTCTTAAATAGTATTTAGAACCTTTAAATAGCTTAAATTCATATAACTTTATTAAGTTAGTAGGTAAAGTATAGCCTCTCTATAAAGAAGTTATTATAATGTTTGTTCTTCTTATAAATGTAAGTCTAAAAGTCTTATATAAATATTTAAACTACTATGCTCTACTAATTAGGGATAAAAGTATTAAAAACCTATATACTCCTCTTAGTAAGGAAACCCTTAGATAAAATTGAATCTATACTCTAGCTATATAGACTTATAGAAAATAATTATACTATTATACAATATAAACCAATAGCGCTATATATAGTAAAGCTAGTTATATTAAAGCTAGATAAGTTACTAAATCTTTTATAACTTAGTAATACTACTAAGTAGAGATAGCTTCTTAAATAGCGCTATATATAGTAAAGCTAGTTATATTAAAGCTAGATAAGTTACTAAATCTTTTATAACTTAGTAATACTACTAAGTAGAGATAGCTTCTTAATTAAATAGGTCATCTTTAAAAGTTTCTATAGCTAGAAATATAAACTATTTAACTTCTAAAAAAAAGCTTTATATTTATCTCTCTCCCCCTTCTTTATTAAACTAAAATAAGGTCTAGAGTACCTTTATAATACTAATATTATTTAATTAATATAAAGACATTAACTTTATTCTATATGCCATCTTTATTTTTATAGATATAGCTAAAGCAACTTCTATATTATATGACTTTAAAATAACTACTAAGTCTTAACTAGGTTCCCTCTGAGAAGAATTTAACTAAAACTAAGTATAACTAGCACTATTAAGTATAGATAGGGTTAGTTCTTATAGAATTAGTATAAGTACTAAGATTATACTTAATTATTAAGCATCTTACTTCAAGCTTCTTACTTATATATTAATATAAATATAGGTAGAAAATACCCATAACTTTATACAATTAGAATAAAACGTATAATTAAATAAACTACTTATTATAGTAATTCTCATAGGTAGCTTAAGGTAAGTCTGTAAAGTTAATAATATAGTAATTATTAATGAGGGTAGTATTGAATTAAGATATAGAATTAAAATAGTAGGAATTAGGAATTTCTAGCTAAAACTATAAAATAAAACTGTGTTAATTCTATAGATTTAAAATAACTAAATTAGATAAAATAAAGCTATATAACTAATGTTATAGTAAGGTCGTTATAGTTAACTACCTATTACAGTAATTCCCTAATAGAGGAATTACTTATTTAAGTAAAAGTTTCTAAAGAAAAAATATATTTATTACATCCGTAATAGATTTTTCTACTTAGAATAAATTGTAAGAAGTAAGGAATTTCAAACACTTTTACTTACTTAACTAACTACTACTACTTACAATCTCTTTTATTATAATCCTTAATATTATTTATATTATATTCCTAATGACCTTTTGTATTAGTTATAAATAGTTACTTATATATATAAGGAATATTCTTATAATAGTAAGTAAAATATATAGATTCCCCTATTCAATATAATTAATACTACTCCTACTTTAAATAATATAACTAATTATATATCCTTCTATAATAGTATTTCTATTTTCAATAGAGATATTAAGTTTAATATATACCTTATTTTCAATTAGAAGTATTTCATTAGAGTGATCTAATAAAAAGCTAGTAATAATATAAAAATTACGGATTCTAATATAACTATATCTATAAGGAAGACGTCTTTATATAAACTTTAATTAATTATTAAATAAAAGTAGCTAAGATCTAAGTATAAGCAAATAAAGAAGTATTATAGAATAAATATATAACTTACTTTAAGTAATAATATGGTTAAAATATATTTTAGATTAGAACTAAATATTAGCTAACTTCTCACTAGCTAAAACCTAACTAAAAGTAAGCTTCTTTTACTTTAACTTAATAAAGTCTTAAGAAAACTCCAACAAAGTTTAAAATAATACAATACTCTGTAAACTATATCATACTAATTTATAATAGCTTAGTCTCTACTTGAGAAAGTATACTTAGTTTTAGGATAAAGTTAAGCTAGTCTATAGAGTTGAAAATTAATTTATAAAGGGTAATTAATTATCTTTCTTATTTTTCTTCTAAGGTATTTTAGAAGAGAATCTAATATATCTAAGCTTTCTATTTATATATTATACTTACTATAATTTTAAGATTACACTCTTTTCTTTAAAAAAAATTATTACCTATTCTTTTGTTTTCTATTTTGAGACGTTTAATAATTTATAGGTAATACTATATAATAAACTCTTAAATCATGGAATCTTATAAGTAATTGAAGAACATACTATTTAAATAGTTCTCTATAATTCATCTTTCCTACTATAATTCACTTAGGTTTAAATAAAGTAAGTATAATAACTAAGTGCTTTACCTGCTGATTATTAGTAGAAATATAAACTCATTATCTCTTTAAATATTTTAAATCCTCTAAAGCTAAAAGGCTAAAGCTACATCTTTTTGACTTAAACTTTAAATTCCTTCTATTAATCTCAGAAGACTTATTATCCTATTAATACCCAACTACTTTATTACTGCCGAGGTCTTTATATGCGGTTATATATAATAGATTTAATAAGAATAAGATTATTTATTGTCAAATAGATAACTTCACTATAAGTATAACTTTATTAAATTTAGTATATCTTATATTCTATTAAAGCTTTCTTACATTATTAATTCCATTTAAACTAAAAGCATTCAAAGTATTAATTTATTTTTGAAGTTTTAAAATATAAATATAATTCTAGCAAATATTATATTTTTCCTATAAAACTTAAGCTCATCTAATTCTTCTAATAATACCTACATCTTTCTATAACAACCTTTTAGGTCCTCCTGGGTACGTCCTGCGATCTTCTTATGGGACGAAGCACCGGCCGAAGTGCTCTTACTGGATTTATCTACTGTAGACCCTCTTATAGGGTGGGCTATGAAACTTCCTCAATATAACCTTTTAGGTCTCAAGATAGTATATTTATTTCTATTAAAATTTTAAGGATTAAACATAAACGTTATTTTAGTATTTAGTTTGATCTTAATTATATTTATATTACTATAAAAATGAAATAGAAGGGTAGTATCCCTTATAACTAGCTACTTATTATTAGGTTTATTTATATTTCAAATAATGATATAACATACTTAGTACTATATTTTAAACTAAGTACTATCATAAAATTATATATAATTAAGGTAATACTCTTAAGTATAGGGGTAGAATTTATTATGATAGAAGGGTAAACCTACTTAGTTTATCTATAATTATAAAAACATTATTTATTAAAAAAGAATATATAATCTTAGCAAGATTATTAAGAACATTAGTAGTATCTATTATAATAAAAAGGGAAACTATTTATTTTATTTAGTATTTTAATAAAACTTATTATATTTAAGAGTAACTATGAATAACTAGTATGTATAGTTATTAGTAGTATAATAGAAATAATACTATTAATAATAAAAGTAGTAATAAGTAGTAGTAGTTAAATAGATAGGAGTATTGAATTATTTACTTCTTAAAATCCATTCTAAATAGCAAAATCTATTATACATATAATAAAGTTTTCCATTTATAAGCTTTCATTTAATTACTTAGTTACTTAATTAAGTGATAATTATAGTAGGCAATTGGTTATAAAAGTCTTCCTTAAGTTAGCAATATAGCTGTATTGAATTTAATTTAGATATTATAGATCTGTAGTATTATTATAGTTTTACTTTGTAGTTATAGTTATACGTTATTAATTTCTATTATTTTAGTTTTTATTTCTAATTTAATATTAACTTTATTAATAATAACTATATTATTAACTTAGGTCAAAGTGTTGCTATTAGGTTTAAAGTACTAGGAAAAAGAGTATAGAGTGAACTACGATGCCTACTTATATGGGTAGACCAGACTGCCAACATTTTTAACTTAAGGGAATTTATATTCGATTAATAAGTACTTTCTATGGAAACTAACTAAATACATAGTTATTATTTTTTTTTAGCTAATTAGAAGAATTATTATTATAAGTAACTTACTTCATTATACCTTCTATTCTAATTAAATAAAACTAGAGTTACTTTTTTCTTTTTTATTATATTATTATATAGTTAATAGTTATAATGTCTTTTATTTGGTTAGTAAGTAAAGTTTTACTAGTTCTACTAGTATTATAAGTATTAGATTAATATATACTTTATATTATTAGTTATATTTAGTTTTACTTAAATTCTTCTTTAGGAGCTACTTAGTTAGGTCTAAATATTTATTTTAGATATTTCTATTTCATAACTATATTCTTTTATAATTAGGGTAAGATAGTATATATTTATCATCCTTCTAGAATTAGCTATAAATAAGTTAAAATAAAAGCTAAATTCTCTAGAGGATATTAAGTAAGTTTTTTTCAATCTATTATAGTACTATTTATATTATATAATATATTTTTGAATATTAACTACTTTATACTTACTTTAGTGCTATTTTATATATATGTGTATTTGATTCAATTAACTCTCAAAAAGGCCTCATTTCCTATACTAATACTTAATACTAAGTAACGTGCTACTAAGAAACCCTTTATAGAAGGAAACCTTAGGCCGCGTTACATAATACATAATTAGGTAGTTAGTATAAGCTTAATGCTATACTATAATTAGCTAGAGGCCGCAGTGCTCTACTATATATATAGAGCCCTAGCTCTATATATATAGTAAGTTCTTAACTAATTAGAAGAGAGGAAAAGGGCTTCCTATAGTTAGGATTAAACTGACGCCTATACGTTTTAGAGGACGCATAGGCCTACTAGGCGCATACTACTACGCTATATAGGTTAGCTATTTTATTTATTTATTTAGATATTAGTATATTATCTTTTGATATCTTCCTAGTTTTTTAACCTTTATTAAGTATTATATTTTTTAAAATTTAAAATAAAAAGTGGTTTTGTTCTTTTCTTAATCTTAAATAGTCCTTAAAAGCTTATTTGGAAGACCTTAAACAGTATAAATTTATTTTAAGAAGCTACTTAGTATATTTATTCCCTTACTTTATTTAATACCTATAAGAATTGAATAGAATATATAGATTATCCTCTCTCTTTTATTATATAAAATAACTTTTTTATATAAACGATAATTAATTACTTTACTTGAAGTTGTTTTCTTCTTAGGCACTATCATATTTTATAAAATAAGGTTATATTGAATCTTCTTATAATTATTAAAACTTTTTATAAAGTTTATTTAGTATATATTTTAATATTTATAGGTAATTATATAGTTCATTTATTTCTCCCTTTTAGTGTTTATTCTTTTAGTCTCTTAAAAGCTTTAGTTTATATCTTAATTATGCTTTATAAATACCTATCTAACTACTAAGCTTTTATATTATTATATATACTTACTTCTACTAAATATTATATTATTAGATTTAACTTTATAAGTAAGATAATATATATTATTTTACTATACTCCTCTATTTCTTTTTATTCGTCTCTTTATAAAAGAAATATTTTATATTATATACTATCTTATTATACTAATATTAATTTATTTATATTTATATAATAAATAATTATTTTTAGCATTAAAAACATCTTTTATAAGTTATTAGTATTATACTATAGAACTACTTAGCACTAAGTATAAAAGCTAAATTAAATATCTTTTTCTAACTATTTCTATCTCTATTAGTTTACTCTATCTCTTAAAGCCTCTTTAAGCTATACTTATTTATTATATTATATTTAGCTTAAACTTATCTTTTATTAAAATCCCCATATTATTTAGATATTTATATTACTTTACTTAGAATAGAAGTTTTAAAACCTCTATACTATTATAATATTTAGATACTATCTTCTACTTTGTTATATAATCCTAATAACTTTAATATTATTAGTTTCTCTTTTTAATAGTAGAATTATATTTTTTTAGCTTATTAACTTTGTAAGTGATGCTATGTATTTCAAAGAAATTTATACAGTGTTTATGAATATTCAGATGATTATTAATAATTTTAGCTATACTTATATCAATTTTAGAACTATATAATTATTATCTATTATTTCTCTTAATTATAGTTTTAGATAAGTATAGATAAGTAAATATTAGAAAAGTTATCTTATTAGTATAAATAAGTGAATTATGACTAAAGTTTCAATATCTTCAACGTAAGTTTCATAGATTAAGTTATTTAGCTTAGTTTTATTTAGTTTATATATATTAATAAGTAGGGGAAAGGATATCATAGGTGGTATATATATATAAAGAGATAGAGAATAAGCTTTAAGTTATATTTAGAGTGATAGTTAAGTTTTTATATTATACCTATAGAAATACTTTTAGTTAAAATAATAAAAAGTTATACTATTAAGTTTTAACTAAGTACCCCTTAAAGAAGAATTTAAATAAAACTAAATATAACTAATATTTAATAAGGATGTTACAACTTGAATATTAATAATATTAGTATAACTAGTAGAATAGTATTTAATCATAAATTAAGTAACTTTATACTTGTTGATTATATCTTAATATAATAAAAAGGAAAGAAATAAGTATAATTTAATCTAATTAGGATAAAAGTAAAATTAAATAAATTACCTACTATTAAGGTTAGGATATAGTTAAGTGAAGTTAAGTTAATACGTTTACTAGGAATAAGCTAGTTTAGTAACTTTATTAACTAAAACTAATCTAGTTAAGCTAAGTTACCTAAGTTAACTAATTTCATATAATTAGCCTAGTTAACTAATTAGTCTAACTAGGTAGTTTAACTAACTAGTTTTACTACGTGATATATTAACTTTATATATCTATAATTACATTTTTATTTATCGTATAAGAAGACTATTAATATATAGTTAATATATATTTATACTACTAATTAATATATATAGTATACCTTATATTCGTAATAATTAATTAGTTAATTCATAATATGATATTTCACTTAATTTCTATTTAACTGAACTAGTAAACTACTAATTAACTAGGACTAAGTTAGTTAAATTTAATACTAACAAATATTAAGCTACTTAAGTTAAGTTAACTACATTAGTTAACTTAAGTCTTACTAAACTAGTTTAACTAACTAGTTAACTAAATATTCAGCGATTAGTTTACTAACTTTAACTACTTACTATTAATTTTACTTACTTATAGTAATAACCCTTTAAACTCTATACTTATTAATAGTATATATAGCTTTTAGTTATACAAGTATAACTATTCTAATTATAGCTATACTAATATATATATATATATTATACTAAATAACTTTATTATTTTTCACTTCAATAATAACATAGTTTATAATTACTTAATTACTAACTACTATTCATCCTCCCTCTTATATATTACTTACATTACTATTAAATACTATCTCTACTACTACTTTACTATTTATTATTCTTTTTATTTAATTAAGTAAGTGAATACCTTCTTAGCTATATCATTATTAGTAATACTCTCTAATGAATATAAAGTATATTTACTAATAAGCTTTAGAGGGCTACTTCTATCTTAATAAATTATAGAGGGTTTATATTAAAAAGGTTTTTCTATAAAGTATATAAAGATTATATTTATTTCTACTACTAAGTTTATATATTTACTATTAATTAAATATATATCTTAAGGTGCCTTATGGATGTATTAATAAAAGCACTTTTAAGTATTTTTAGAATCATATACTCTTTATATATATTAAGCTATATAAAGAAAGAGTAAGATTTATTAACTTTATTAATATTTAACTCTATAATAAGCTTTGGTATACTATTTATATTAAGAAGTATATTAAGAGTATTAAGCTTAAAATATCTAAATTTAAATATAAATACTAATATTATTAAGGTTTCTTATAAGTCATAAAGTAAAAAAGAGGAAGAGGGATAAGCATAGAACTTTATTATAGTATAGCTTCTTATACTTCTAGCTAAAAGTACCTCTTATAATAACCTTTTTAGGGCCTCTAGCTAGCTACTATAATCTTTACGTAGAACCTATACTATAATAACATCTAACTTCCCCCTTTGGCTAACAGCCTACTAGTTATATAATTCTTTAGCCCTATTTCTCCTACGCACGCTTAGGTACGCTATTATTAATTCATAATCAATCTTATTACTTTTAATATTAATTTAATAATAACTTTATAACTTTAACTAATTTTAATTACTACAGATTTTCTCTAACTTTCTAACCTATCTACTAACCCTTATATATACCCTCTATTATTAAGCTTAGCTATCTTTTCTACTACTTATACTATATCTATATAAGCCTTCTATTAAGTAAGCTTATATCTCTATAGCTTATATTTATTAATAACGCCTAGAATATTATAGTTAGCCTAGTTAACGTATTAGTTATACTACTCTACTAAAAATATTATTAAAGTAAATATGAATACAAGGGTTAATAGTAAAAATATTTATATTATTTAATAAGAGGTTGTACTAAAGTAAGTAAGTAGCCTCTATACTATTACTAGGAAAGTTAGTTTCTAAGACCTTGAAGTAAAACCTAATTATAGCTATTTAGTCTTTAGGACTTTATATATTAAAGAAATATTTTACTAATTACTATAAGGTTAACTTTATAGTTAGGAATAATTTTTGTATTTTAAGATATAATCTAAGTAAAGCTCTATAATATAAGATTCTATAGCTTAAATAGTATAGAACATATCATAAAAGTATAGAAACCTAAGTAGTTTACTTAACAAGGAATACGTATAAAGCTTAGCATAAGTAGTGTCTTAAGTATATAGCTAAGTTAAGGTTTTCTATAGCTAAAAAACCTTAAAAAACTATCTCTATATAAGTTATATAAGTAAAGCTATTAACTTTACTAGTAATAAAGTTAATAGCTATAATAGTATATACGTCTAGCTTAGATACTTTTACTTAATAAGTTAAGGCTAGTATAAGTAGTTATTCTAGGCCCTCAGGTATATATATTATAAAGCTACTAGACTAGTTACTAACTAAGGTGCTTTTACTAGTTTTTTCCCTATTATAAAACTCCTATTAAGTAGGCTTAAAACTTCATTAACATAAGAACCTTTTTAGTTAAAGAGTTATCTCTATTTAGTAGTATTACTAAGCTATAAAGGCTTTAATAACCTATTTAGCCTTAATATAGTTAGCTTTACTATATATAGTATTACTAGCTTTATATTATATAGCTAGTATTATTACTATTCTATTAATTTACTTAGCTAGGGTATATATTTAACTTTAAATCGTAATATTTGGAGGGTTTCCTTATTAATAAGAGTATATAGGGTTTTTAAATAAGTAACTCTTACTAGATGAAACAACCTATATATAAAAATAGACTTTCTATAGTTTAAGTAGTTAGATATTAAGTAATTTAATAACACTCTTACTATATATACCTACTACTCACTTATCCCACTTATCCTTACGCCCTTTTATTAGTTAATATACTAGTTATAGATAACTACATTTTATATGTGATATTATTATTTAGTTATTTAGAACGAAAGATTTTCCTCTATCTATATAGTCTATACTACCCCTACTATTGATAATATCGATACTTTTATTTGCTACTTTATAGAATTAATAATATAAGTAAGGTATATCAATCAGAACCTCAAATTTAGCAATTAGTAGAGTATAGATAGAAGTAATCAGTAGAGTAATTAGTTAGTAATACTAACTAATTATAATTATTACTATAAGTTATATGTATACTTATAAATAAGGTACTTATTAATAGACTAATAAGAAAACCTCTTATGAATAAAGTTAATTATTTTTTATCTTTTCTAAATCTTATAAATATAGTATATTTACTTATATTATGTTAATAAGTCTCTTTAAAAGTGAAAATAATTCTCTCTTATTGAATATTATACTTTAAATAATGAAGTTTTAGATTAGTATTATAAAATCTAAATATTGATTAGTTTTACACTAGAGAGGGATATTTTATATACTAAAATACTTTCAGCTTATAAAATAATCTAATTAACATAAATCTTTATGTCCTCTTAAGGTTCTTTCAGAGTAGTACTAATAAGATTAGCTTATATAAATGAAGTATAGAAGGGATTTTTTAAGAGTATTAAAAAAACTTAAGAGAGAAGAACTTAAGAAAAGAAAGAAGTTTTAAAGATCTATGTGAATAAAATATAGTTTATTGATATTAAAGTTATTCCAAGAAGCTTATTTAAAGTAATTTACTATAAGACGTTGTAAGGAATTAACTTCTTCTCTAAAAAGAGCTATATATTCAAAAGAAGAAGGAGGTACAAATAACAATTTAAAAGAGATAGCTTAAGTAGACCTTTATAAGAAATAGGTTTAATTTCTTTAGTTATTTAAGAAAAACTTAATAAACTTAAATATATCATATTTCTAGTATTTAAGAGTAAGTTCTTAAAGAGAGTAGATAAAAGAAACTTTTATTACTTTACAAATAGTAATAAGAAGATAATTAAATATTGAGATAATATTTACTACTTTTTAAGTTATTAACAATATAAAGAATATGTTAATATTAATTAATATTATTTATATAAGAGTTATAATTTATACAGCTAAAAATAAACATAAATAGTCTTAAAAGAAATTAGCTGAAGAGTAAAAAATAATCTTATAATATATATCACGGTTTTTTAATAATAAGAAAATATTACTTCTATAATTTTTATAATTAACTATCTAAAAAGTTATAACTACTGGAATGAAGTTAGTATTATTTATAAGAACTTAAGAGAAACTTTAGATTTCCTTTATTTTTATACTATTAATAATAAAGGGGAGAAATTATAATATTAACTCCTAAAATATTAAAACTTAATTTCTTATACCTAAATAAAAAAAGACTCCTAAGTTTTAATTAGTTAAAAACTTTTAAACTTAATTTTACTTTTTAAAGAAACTAAAAATAAACTTAATAGAGTTATAAGAAATAGAATAGATATCTTCTATGATTAGTACTAAGCTCTTAAGTCTAATAATTACTAAATTTATAAAGTATATTACTATAAGTAGCTATATAGTTTTAGATTAGTTACTTTTCTATAAATAAATTATCTTAATAGGGGTTAAGCTTTTTTTGTATTTTTACTAATACTAATATTCTTAAAAAGATTGAAAAAGATAAATATTAATAGATCTTTTATAGAAAATAAACTTACTACTACTTAGGTCTTATATAGTAATATCTTTTAAAATAAGCTAGTATTTAGTAGTATTAGAGAAAATATTATTATTAACGACCCTTTTAAGCTTCTTCTTTTCTTAAGAAACAAAAAGTAAGTATAATAGCTTTTAATAAACTATAGCCCTTAAAGAATCAAATAGAATTATCAAAGCTTTATAGAATAGTAAAATAATTATAGCTAGTTATTATATCTTCTCTTAAAGTAAATAAATTTCTTCCCTATTATCTCGAAAATATAGAAAGAAATATCTATATTACTCTTAATAAGTCTTCTTATTTAATAGCTTATAATTTAGTCAATATTTAGGTATTCTAAGAGATATAATGATAAATGCTATAAGGAGTAAGCATGAAATCCTTTAAAAGATAGAAAAGAATCTAAAGAAATATTTATAGAAAGCTATTTAAAATTTATAGAATATACTAATTATAAGGAGGAAACGTAAATCAAATAGATATTTATAGAAAAGTAAGAAAAGTATATAAAGAGAAAATGAATTTGTAGTATGTTTTAAGAAAACTCTTCTTCTTTATTTATATTTATTTAATTACCTATTTTTATTTATAAGAATAAAGTATACAAACTAATATAGTTAATATAGTTATAAAGCTATTTAAATATTTTATAACTTAAAGGTATATACTAAGATAGATATCTTTAGAGTAAGCTCTCACTACTTTTACTAAGAGAGTGCTTTTAGATTTACTTATATTATAAATTTATATATACAATTTTAGTTTATAAGCATTTATATATATATAACAGGTACTTTTAGCTGTTTTATAGCTAAGGGGGTATGTAGTAATCAATTTTATAACTTACCTTTTATTTTATATAGCTCTTAATATCAGAGCATATATAATAGAGGTTGTAGTAGTATTAAAAGTAAGGATGATATATATTATAATAAGAGGGGGAAGCTTTTCGTTTGATTAACTTCTATAATATAATTCCTTATATTTAATAATAACTATTTATAACTAGTCTAAGTAGTTATAACTAATTTAAAACTAGGTCTAAATAGAAAGACTTATTATATAAATCATATATTCTTTCCTTATAAACCTTTACTTAACTAGGTATTTACCTAATCAAGTAATTACTATTATAGATATTTAATCATAAAAACCTTATAATAAAGTAAATTATTATAGCTTTAAGTTTATAGTTATAATATAGCCCCTGTATAAAAAGACTATAGTAAAATTCACCCTATATATAAGTAAAATTCTAGAAATACTAGTATTTTAACTTGTACCTTCTACTAATTAAGGAAAATAATTAAGTAAATATCACCAGCTGATGGGGTTAATTACTAATAACCTTATTATTTAATTTCTAGTAACCTTCTTTAATTTATAATAACCTTATACTATGGATATGAGCTTTCCGTATAGATCCTACCTATCTATAAGGTTAGTATTCTCGGGTTTATTAGAATCCTTAGTTTCAGCTTTAAACCTAACCCTATTATTTAGTTTAATAATAATTACCCTAGTCCTAACTCCATAAATCTATCTTTTCTCTATATAAATAAGATTTATTAAGCTTAACCTTGATTATAGCTTTTTTATCTACTTCTATATCTATAGGGACTACTAAATTAAGTAGTTTATTAATTTTCCTATTTTAGATGAATTAGATTATCTTACTGATTTTTGGGTATTGTCAATTAAAACGGCTCATTTACACTATGTATAAGACTAATATAGTCTTATAGAGTATATCTATTTTATTTAAGCTCTAAATATATATTTTATATTTATATAAGTATTCTATCCAAATACTAGTAACTATCTTAAATTATACTATTAGAATATTAAGTATTATTAAAATTCTTACTTAAGATATTCTTTAGAAAAATGGTATAAGATACTTCCTAATACTAAGGGTTATAGTATATACTTATATAGGTTATTATTATGATAGCATAGTAAATATAGTTTATAACTATAAGTTAAATCTAGTTTTTGATTTTTAATATTTTTAATATAAAGCCTAAGGTTATTAATTATTTACTAGAGGAGGCTACCTATCTTAAGAGTAAAGAGGTAGTTAAGGAGGAAATACTATAGAAGAAAGCTTAGCTTTATATTAAGTATAAGCTAAGCTAGATAAGTAATTAGTAAAGCTAGATTACTTTTAAAAATAGGAAAAAATAATATTTTAAAAAGGTTATAAAGTTATAGAGGAGGACTCTATAGTATCGTCTCCTACTACTAAGGCATAATCTATAAATAGTTTTAATATAATTAATATAGAATTAGAATTCTAATATACCTAGTTTTCTCCTAAGTAATAGTTTCTTATTAAGTATATAGTTATACTATAGCCCTCCAATAAAAGACTATAATAAATATACTTAGTTTATAGGTATAATTTAGAAAATACTATATAGGTATTTTAACCTATACTCTCTACTACTTAAAGAAAATAGTATTAAAACCCTACATATTTCTACTAGTAAGTAAACCCTCTAAATAGTATTATAATAGAGCTAAATAGGCTATTAAGGCTCTTATAGCCTAGAGATAGCTTTATTAAATCTTCTAGTAAGGTAAATCTACTATATAAGAAATAACTCCCTAACTTAAGAAGTTCTTATAACTAAGAGGTTCTTAACTAGAAGTATAAAAAGGTCTATTATTATATGCTATCTCTCTCCCTCTTTCTTATCCTTATCCTATAACTTAAAATAAATACTTTAAAATATTATACTCTATAAATAGATACCTTAAGCCTAGATAGGGTATCCCTATTAATATTAATAATATATAAATAATTACCATAAGCTTTAGTAGTAATACTATTAATAAAACCTTCTCTTTTATTAACTAATCTAATATCTATAGATGGTATATAATAACTATAGCCTTTATAAGAGCTTTTCTAATTACCCCTATAGGGGATTATAGAATATAAAATTATATTAGGTAAAAGTAAGCGATATTAATAATAGAAGTTAATTAGGTCCTTATATAACCTATGGAGTAGCGCTTCTTTAAATAGGCTATCTATAATACTAAGGTAGAGGTAGCCCTTTAGGGGTATATTAATAAATATAGCTTATACTAACTAATAAAGAGAGCGTTACTAATAATAGTATAGCTACGAAGGCGTTAGCTAGCCCGATTAAATAGTAGGATAGAGAGAGGAATAAATAGCGGATAATAAGGCAGCAATAAAGATAGTATTAGTAGTGAGGGTAATATAGGGGAGGATAAGTTAATAGTTTAGTAGTTAGTTAGTAATTAAAAACTATATTATGATTAAGGTAAAAAGTTAAAGATCGTGAGGCTATAGGTATATAGAGGTGTAGCTAAGTTAGGAGAGTTATATTTATATAACTAAAGGCTATACGAGTTAGAAGGTCTACTATACTTAAGTAGGTAGAATTACTATATAGTAGCTAGAGGCTATAGTTCCTAGTTTTCTAGCGTTCCTAGTTATATAAATAGGTTTTTATCTCGAGGTTAACTTATTTATAGTAGCCTTACTATATGCTAGAGTTAAATAAGTTATTTCTAGTTTTTATATATTCCTAGTTTAGTTACTACTTATAGTTTATTCTATAGTTACTATTCCTAGTAGGTATAAAGTTGATTTTATATATGTTTAAGATTTATTACTAGTTCCTGTATATTATACTTATATCTATATTTTCTCCATTTAAGAGTTATTATATTAAATCTTTATCCTTATTATAATTAATAATCTATTTAACTTTATATTCTTATTTACGTAGTCTTATTATAATAAGGTTTTTTATTTATTACTCTTATAGTATTAGTTTAAGAAGTAAAATATACAAAATTAGATAGTACTCTATAGTATTAAGTAATAAGAGTTTATAGTTAATATTAGAGATCTTTTAATTAGTTTTATATAGTTAAACTTATAACCAAGTTATTTTATTTTAATATTTTACTATATAAGGTAGATTCTATCTCCCTCCTTTAGAGTAAGTCCCTTAGTTATTTTCTTATTAATATACTTATATATTTATTTATATATAAATTATAGGTCTCTAAAGAGTTCTTACTAGATTTCTTAGACTTAATTAATTTCTATTCTAGCTTTTAGTACTATTAGGCCTTATTAAGGTTCTCTATAAGTAATTAGACTGAATCTATAGTTTAAGTAGAATAACGATTCCTTTATACTTTCGCTTATTATACTATCATAAGTAAACAAGGCTATTACTAGTAGTAATACCTAATGATCTTACTTATAATTAATATAATAATATAGGAATTTCTAAAGATAGAAAGTAGTTAAGAGCTTATAATTAGATCTAAGCTATAAGGCTAGGGATCTCTAAAGCTAAGAGGTAAGTAGCTTCTCTATCTAATATTATTTTTATAGGTATTCAATATTAGCTAATAATAGCTTTAAGAAATATATAGCTAAGGTTTTTAGTAGTACTTAATTCTATATATAGCATAAAGTAAGTATACTCTATAAGTTAGTCTATAATAACTAAGATACTATTATACTTAGTATTAGTTACTAGTCCTTTTAACTTAACTAAAGAAAGTCTAATAAGATTAATTACTATACTATTTTAGAGATAAATAGTAGTTAAATCTAACTATAGGGTTAATATTAGCTTAGTTTACCTTTATTATATACTTTATAGTCTCTAGTAGTATTAGCTACTTCTTATAATATAGTAGTCTTATTATAATATCATTAAATATATTTCTGCATCCTAGTTACTCCTTAGTATATATATATATATAGGTATAGTATATACCTTCCTAATAGTTTTTCTAAAGTAAGAATTTCAATAACACGAGATATTCTAATAGTATAATTAAAAATAGTCACTACTATTTCAATAATATATTTATATGAATCAAAAAGTATATATTTAGAGCCTGTATAAGATAAATATACCATATAAGACTATGTTAGTCTTATATATAACTTATATAATCTATATTAAATAATAATACCTAAGAATTACTTAACCGATTGAATTGGTCTAGAATAGTTAAAACAATAAACTACCTAATTTAGTAATCCCTATAGCTATCTATAAAAGGAGAATAAGAAGTTATAATTAAGGTTTAGTATTATTATTTAGTTACTTAAAACGAAAGGTTCCCCCCTATCTATATCGTCTATATTACCCCTGCTATTAATAATATTAATACTTTGTTTTCCTACTTTGGAGGTTATAAGCCCTAGGTGTTCTATACCACTATATCCGAGAATTTACTGCCTGATATCCTCATATTTAGGGTATTTACTAGGAAATCTAATGAAAGGTTTAACTTCAAATACCCTATTTAACCCTATATTATTTAATCCTTTACTTATTCACTTAAACTATTCTTTTACGAAACTTCGAACCTGTTTTCTAGTATATATATATATATATATACTAGAAAATAGTTATAAGTCTTAATAAGACCTTAGAGCCCCCTAATAATTATATAGCTAAGCTATAATTTTTAGAAGAGTAGTTACTATTATAGAGAGTCTTCACTACTTATAATAGGAATTATTATTTAAAAATAATACTAGTTATTATTAAAGTTTAATTTTATTTAATAGTAATTATAAATATAAGGGAATTAGACTATCTATGAGTCTCTAAAAGGCTCCAACTTATATTTATATAAACATTAGTTATAAAACTATGTTATCAAAAACGTATATATACTTTACTATTTATTTAGATTGACTATCTTTGATTAAATAACTATTATTATTATAAAAATAGATCCCTCCAATAATTAATAAGTCCCTTACTATTCCTAATAGATCCTACTTATTAATAACGTTAGTATTTTCGGGTTTATTAGGAGCTATCATAGGGTTTCGGTTTCAAATCTAACCCTATTGTTTACTTTAATTATAATAACCCTAATTTTAACTTTATAAACCAATCCTTCCTATATATAAATAAGACCTATAACGCTATATCTTAATTATAACTTGCTATTCCACTTCTATAGCTATAGGGATTACTAAGTTAGGTAGTTTATTATTTTCACTATTCTAGACGAATTCGATCGGTTTTGTAATTCTTAGGTATTATTACTTAATATAGCTTGTATAAATAGGAAATAAGACTAATACAGTCTTATATAGTATATTAATTTTGTACAGGCTCTATATATATACTTTCTATGTATATAAGTATTTTATTGAAATAGTAGTGATAGTTTTTAATTATACTATTAGAATATTTAGTATTATTCTTACTTTAGAATAACCTTAGGGGACCTTAGTATATTACTACCATAGATACTATAGTAGACCTATAGACCTTAGTATAACCTATAAGTATTAATATACTAAGAAGACCTTTAGGTGCTTTAACTATAAATAAATTAGATATATTATATAGAACTACCCTAAGCCTAAAAAGAAGTAGTTTATACTAGTCTAAGAATAAGTATACTAGTTATACTAACTAAGATTATTATAATGGGATACCATAGTAATACTAACTAAGCTTTAAGAGAAACCAATAGATTACTTAATAAGATACTATAAGATAAATAGCTAGAATTATTATCTTTAGTACCTATAACACTATATAATAAATAAACTCTATATCTTCTACCTTAGAACTACCCTTTAAGTATACTTACAAAGAATACTTAAAAAGCTAGATAATACTATATAATAGTAATAAATGGGAGCTATTAAACTCTAAATAGAATAATAAATCTAAAATAGGAATAACCCTAAATAAATCTAATAAATTAATAAAAATAATATAAGTACTAAAAGAATCTAATAGTATTAAAAATATCAGAGAAGACCTTAGTTCCTATATATACTAACACATTAATAAGTAGATATAAGAATAAGAAACTAAAGTACCTTATAAATTAAATTAAACTTTATAATATTACTTAGTAATATACTTAGATAGTTATTATCTATAGACTTAATTCTAGTAATATTAATATTAGCTTCAAAGAGAAATCAAAAGAATATAAAGAACCTATTTAGCTATAATACTAGGAACTTAACTCTATTAAAGATAAATAGTCTATATACTTTTATAAAGTTAATACTAAATAATATAAGTTTATATTAGAACTAGTCTTAATTAACTAAGATGACCTTTAACCTTGAATTATATACTAGGGAGCACTAGTTATAGCTAGCACTAAGGAGTGACCGTCTATTAGTAAGGTTTCGCTATATATAGAATAATTCGAATTTAATACTATATATTTTATTCTCCATATTTTAATATTCTAAGACTAATGATAGCTTTAATATAAATATAAGGGCCCATTATCTATATTAGAAAGTAACTTTCCTCTTAAGCTTTATAACATAATTAATTTTAAATACTAAGTATTATATAAAGGAACAAAATAAGAGAGAGAGGTTCATAGAGGGAAAATATCTAGAGTAAGTAGAATGGGCTATAAGTACTTATGGTATGTTTTTAATATATATTACTAAATAAAGATATAAAAGGGTATAAGGGGGGAAAATAACTTAATAAAATTAATAGAACCTAAAGTAGAGAAAGCATTAAATATAACTATAATACTAAAGAAAAATAGATAGCTCTTCTAATAGTATATTGAGTATAATATCTAGTATTTAATATAAGTAAATAATATAGTAGTCTCTTTATATAATAGTCTTCTCTTAATATATGCTCTTTTATATACCTCCCGGTCTTATTAGAGCTATATATACTAAGAGGGATAATAAGAGATAAGAAGTAAGTATACTATAAGCTATACTAATAAGTAGCTTTTTATTTTTATAGCTTATATATTCCTTAGAAACTTTATAAAGAAGGGAGGCTCTTTATAACTTAAACGTAATCCTTAATAATAAGGGCTAGCTTATATACTACTTAAAATCTATAGGTACCTTATAAAGAAGATAAATAAAGAGGTCCTATAAAGCTTAAAAGTAGTCCTTAATAATAAGAGCCTCGCTCTATATTTTAAGGTTTATTCACTAAGTCTAGTTATAGCTAACTCTATCTAACTTTAATAAGGGTAAGTATATATTAGTAAGTACCTATTATCTACCTAAAGAAATGGATCTCTCTATTAGGATTTACAATAGGGATAATTACTAGATTAATAAATAATATAGTGTTCTCTTTATATAATAATTTTCTCTGTTTATATAATAATTTCCTCTTGATATATACTCTTTTATATACCTCCTACTCTTATTAGAGCTATTTTTACTGAGAGAGATAATAAAGGATAAGAGGTAGGTATATTATAAGCTATAATAATAAGTAGCTTTTTATTTTTATAGCTCATATCCTACTTTAAAATCTATAGGTACCTTATAAAGAAGATAAGTATAGAGGTCCTCTATAGCTTAAAGGTAGTTCTTAATAATAAGAGCTACTAGCTAGAGCCCTACTATATATATAGGGGCTCCAAGTAAGAGCTAGTAAATAGAAAAGAGCGGTTAAGACCTATATTTATCTAGATTTAGGACTAATTAGCTTAAATCTTTAAAAAACTAATTAGATTTAAGCTTTTACTATATTAGGGTCGATAGTATTAAGAGAGAGTTTTTTTCTCAGGTAGGCCTAGCTTCTTAAAAGGTAAAGATTAACCTTCCTAATAGAAGGTATTATAAATACTTATAATTCTTTTAGGCTTATTACCTTAATATTAAATATAAGGAATCCTTAGGTAAGAAGTATAACTATTAGTACTACCCTTATAAATAGAATAACTAACTAATTTCCTAAGTATATTTAAATCTTTAACTCCCTTATTACTAATAATAAATATACAAAGGTAGAGTTACTACCTTTATACTAAGCTCTTATTACCCTATAAGATACCTTAATAATCAGAAGGTATTATAAGAAAAACACTAATGGATAATATAAAGTATACTTGATATATAAAGCTAGAGCGCTATAACTATTATAATAATGACCTAACCTACTAAGGTAAGTAATTTATAATGATATATTATAGAATATAAGTAAATTTCAAAGTATTTAGTATAACAAATTAAAAATAGATTATATAGAAAAAGAAAGCTCTTAGAAAGAAGTGTTACTTATAAAATATTAAAGAAGATAGAGTTTAATATAGAGGCTTTATTAATTTAGAGATAATATAACTCTATTGAAATTATTATAGCTAATATAAATAACTCCACTTTAATACTATAGAGATAGAAGATAGATATAATATTAATGTAGGGCGTCTATAGCTAAGTAAGTATAACCTATAAATAGATTAGAGAACTAGTAAGAAGAGGATTTAATCCCTAAGTAGTAATCTAAGAGAGGTATCTTAAATAAGCCTAAAAAGATTCCTAAAGTAACAAGAAACCATATATACCTAAGGATTAAGTATATAAGTACGAGAATACTACTAGTAATGGAAGGTTTTTACTGAAGAACCTAATACTAGATTACTAAAGTATAGTGGCTATTACTACACGAGTAAGCTAAAAAATTATAAGTTCGGAGTCATACTACAGCTCATTTGCAAAAAGACTATAATAAATTCACCTAGTTCGTAGGTATAATTTAGGATAACTACATATATATTTTAACTTATACCCTCCACTAGTTAAGGAAAATAATTTAGGAACCCTATATATTCCTACTTAGAAGCAAACCTACTGAATATCACTGTATAAAGTCGCACGCGCGTCGCACTAGGGCTAATTATATTTGAGCTAATCGGGCTACTAAGGCTCTCGTAGTAATACCCTCGCTAAACCTTCTAGTAAGGTAAAAGCTACTATATAAGATAACTCCTTAACCTAAAAGGTTAACGTTCTAGTAAGGTATTATAGATATCACTATATAAAAGATAACTCCTTAACTAAAGAGGTCTTTCCTAAGAGGTTCTTATAGCTAGAAGTATAAGAAGCTCTACTACTATAAGTAGGGCTTTGTACCTCTCCCTCTTCCTTATCTACGAAGTACTAGGTATACTTATAACCTATGATAAAATCTAAAAGATACTAGTACTAGACCTTATATATAAAAACGCTAAGCCCGCGCAAGGTACACCCTTTAATACTAATAATATATTAGAGATTACTATTACTAGAGAGTTTAGTATTAATATAATTAATAAAACCTACTCCCTTATTAACTACTCTATTAAATATAGAGAGTATATTATTAGTATAGCCCTTAAGAGGGCTCTTGTTAATACCCCTAGAGGGAATACTTATAATTATATTATAGCTAAGTAAGTAGACTTAGTACAAGAAGCTAGGTAGGCTGTTATATTCCCTATAGAGTAGCTATTCTTTAAGCAGGTCTTGTACTATTAAGGCAGAGGTAGCCTAGGCCTATTAGAGATTAACGTCGGTAAGTATAGCTTGCGCTAAATGGAAAGAGTGTTACTAATAATAGCATAGCTACTAGCGGATAAAGCGGTAATAGAGGCGGTATTTAATAGCAGCGCGGGAAGTGTGCGAGAAGATAAGTTAATAGTTTATAGTTTGAATAATTAAAAACCACGTTAGTTAAAGATTATAAGACTATTAACAGGCATATATAAGTATAGCTATAGTTAGGAGAGGATTACATGACCAAAGGCTATATATTATTAGGAGGCGCGGAGTTAGAAGGTCTATTACACTTAAGCAGGTAAATTCACTATAGAGTAGCCAGAGGCTATTAAGCTAAAATATAGAAAAGAGTTTATATTTAAAAAGGTTTATAGACTTAATTCAGGAGAAATAGAAATACTTAATACTTACCTTAATAAGAACCTTAAGAAAAAGTTTGTTAGACCTTTAATAGTACTAATAGGGTACTTAGTACTCTTTATATTAGAAATAAATAATATAATATAACTATATATTAACTATTAGAAACTTGATAATATAATAATCAAGTATTATTATTTATTACTACTTATCTCTAAGTTATATAACCTCTTCTATAATACGAACTAGTTTATAGCTCTTAGCCTTAAGAGAGCTTATAACCTTATTTATATTAGAGAGGGCGAGTAATAGGAAATAGTATTTTATACCTAAAATAGATATTTCAAGATACTAATAACACCTTTTAAGCTTATAAATATACTAGCTACTTTTTTAACTATAATTAACAAGATATTTTAACTTTACCTTAATAACCTTATTATAATATATATAGATACTATCTTTATCTTCTCTAAAATACTAGAAAGATATAAGATATATATATATATATATATATATAGTACTCTAATAACTATAAGAAGCTAAAGTACTAACTAAACTAAGAGTAAGTTTTATTAATAAGAAGTTGATTCCTTGGATTTACTATTATATTAGGAATTATTAAGATATCTAAAAATAAGGTTAAAGCTATTTATAACTAGCCTATACTTATCTATATCAAAGATATATAGCCTCTAGCCACTGCATAGTGATTTTACCTACTTAAGTATAATAGACCTTCTAACTCCGCGCCTCCTAATAATTCATAGCCTTCAGTCACGTGATCCTCTTCTAACTATAGCCGCACTTATATATGCCCATAGCCTCAGGAAAGACCTCTTTAGTTAAGGAGTTATCTCTTATATAGTAGCGTTCACCTTACTAGAAGGTAGGTTAAGGAGTTATCTCATATAGTAGCTTTCACCTTACTAGAAGGTTTAGCGAGGGCATTTCTAGGCTACGAGAGCCTTAGCAGCCTATTTAGCTCTAATATAATTAGCCTTAGTATAGCGTATATCTGACTTTATATAAGGGTTTGCTTCTAAGTAGGAATATATAAGGTTCTTATATTATTTTCCTTCACTAGTAGATGGTATAAGTTAAAATACCTATATAATATTTCCCAAATTATATCTACGAACTAGGTGAATTTATTGTAGTCTTTTTATAAAGGGGCTATAGTATAACTCCAAACCTAATATCAAAGATATATAATTATTCTAAGAATTTATTAACTTCTACTAATAGTTTATTTATTACTATATAGAGACTAATAGATAACTTTAAGACCTTAGTTAGAAACATAAGCTATTCTAATAGATTAAGAAATATCAATAAGACTTTAAGAAGATAAAGTAACTTATAGTAGAAGATATTATTCTCTCTATATTAAACCCTAATAAACTATTTAAATCTAAGACTAACGCCTTAGACTTTACTATAAGTATATAACGTAGATAGTATAATAATAAGAACTAATAACTATAACTAATTTCTTTTGTATTAAAAGGTTTAATAGATTAGAACTTAATTACTAGATCTATAATAAGGAATATTTAGTAATTATTAAAGTATTTAAAGAATAGAGACCCTAGTTATCAGGAATAAATTACCCTATTACGATATATATACATTTTAAGAATTACTTATATTTTGCTACTTTAAAGACCCTTAATAAATAATAAATTAAATTATTAGAATTCCTATTTAAATTTAATTTTAAATTTATCTATAAAAAATAAGAATAATAGAGCTAATACTTTTGGTTAATAACTAGACTATATTATCGTAATACTAGAAGAAATATTAGTAATTATAAGATAAGATAAGAGTAGAAACCTTATACCCGCTATAAAGCTTATAATAATAGTAAGGAAGATTAGTACTAATATAATTAGATAAATAACTACTAAAGCTATAAAATAGGAAATAAAACTATTAATATTATTAATATTAGGGGTAGTATAGACGATATAGATCAGGGGAAACCTTTTGTTTTAAATAACTAAATAATAGTATCTTATATGAAAAGTAGTTATCTATAACTAGTATAAATAACTAACAAAAGGGTATAAGGATAAGTGAGTAGGAGAGATATATAGTAAAAGTGTTCTTAAATTGCTTAACTTCTAGCTACTTAAGCTAGGGAAAATCTATTTATATATATAGTTTGTTTTATCTCTTAATAGTTACTTATTTTAAGTAAATACTACTAGCTTATAAGGTTTATTACTAATAACCTTAGTATTTAATTTCTAATAACCTTATATTATAGATAGGGCCTTTCTATATAGATCCTACCTATCTATATATAAGGTTAGTATTTTCGGGTTTATTAAAGTCCGTAGTTTTAGCTTTAAACCTAACCCTATTACTTAGTTTAATTATAATAACTCTAATTTTAACTTTATAGATCTATCTTCTATATATATTAGTAAGGTTTATAATGCTAACCCCTAATTACTACTTTTCATTCTACTTCTATAGCTATAGAGACTACTAAATCAAGTAATTTATTGATTTTCCTGTTTTAGACGAATTAGATTACTTTAGTTATTTTTAGGTATTTTTAGTGATTTTTAGGTATTATTAATTAATATGGCTTATAGAGATTAGATATAAGAGCAGTATAGCTCTCTATAGCATATTCGTGTTATATAAGCTCTAAATATATTTTTTCTATCTCTATAAGTATTTTACTCAAATAGTAATAACTATTTTAAATTATACTACTAGAATAATGTAGTATTATTTAAATTCTGCTAAAATATTAATAGTATTATATAAGCTTGAATATCTAATAAACTACTTAAATAGGGTAATTATTAAGGCCTTTAGTTAAGTTATCTACTATATTCTTATTAGACTTAGTATAAGTTAATAATTATTTTTATTAATAATATTCTATTAAGTAAAGTAATATATTATATTAATATACTTAATTCGTTAGCCTCTAGCTACTGTATAGTGGTTTTACCCACTTAGGTGTAATAGACCTTCTAACTCTGCGCCTCCTAATGCTATATATAGCCTTTAGTAATATAATTCTCTCCTAACTATAGCTATACTTATATATACCTATAGCCTCACGATCTTTAACTTGATACTTTAATAATAATATAGTTTTTAACTATTTGATATATTACTAAACTATTAATCTTTCCTCTTATATACTGCCCGCGCTACTATTAAATACTGCCTCTATTACTACTCCGTCCGCTAGCTATACTATTGTTAGTAACGCTCTCTCTATTAGTTAGTATAAGCTATACTTAGTAAGATTTAACTAAGTGAATTTATTATAGTTTTTCTATAAAGGGGCTGCGGGCGTAACTACGAACTTAATATATTAGGCTTAGTTTCAATTTTAATCTTACACGGCGTCCTATAGCCTATAGAACTATCACGTATTGTATTATATATATATATAGCTCTATATATAGCGTTACTATAAGATTCTAGAGGTAAATAACTATTATATCAAAATACCATTACTTTGTTTAATAAAGTTCTATCTATACGTTGAGCGGACTAGTTTTATCCTAGTATATAAGGACTAGACGTTTAATATACTATAGTAGACCTAGCTAATTTAAGCTTAAACCTTTTATTAATATATTTAGCACTATTATCTATACTTAATATAGTAACTCTTTATTATTAGGGCTATTACCTTCCACTATTAATTTAAATAAACTCAAAGCATTATATACTTCGTCTTTAGCAGCTAATAATTTAACTTCTAAGTCTTTAGAATAGTTATCTTAAAGAATATGGGATACCTTCTATTATTATAAGTTATGGGGCTTATAGGACTATTTAAGTTACTATATACCTTTTATAAAATTCTAGTGATTCCTTTTACTTCTAGACTTTTTATTAACTTTATTAGTTATATTAGGTTTATTATATAGATCGCAAAATTAGTTCTATTAGACTTAATAGGTATGTAATAACCTATAGTATTATCTTTTTAGTTTATTTGAATGCTTAATACTGATATAGCTTAATCTTTTACACAATAAGGCTGTATTAGTCATTGATATATCATTAATACTATTAGCACTCGTATTACGTCTATATAATACTTTAATAAGTAAATGCTATAGATTACCTACTCTTGAGCCCTGTGTGATTATTATATGATTCCTTTTAATATAGACGCTGTTATTAGTAAATGAGACTATTACTATTACTATTACTATTATGATTATTATTATTATTATTATTATTATTATTATTATTATTATTATTATTATTATTATTATTATTATTATTATTATTATTATTATTATTATTAGTGATTAAAGTCCTTAGTATATTGTTTAGGGAATCTACCTCGAAGGCTATATCGGAATCCTCTTTATAACTAGATATATTATCAAAGTTATTATTATTTTCAAGATTACTATCTATATCTGAACTGTATATAGATATAGAGGCTTAAGTATTAAAGTCCTTAATAGTAAGTGTCTTATCAGCTATGTAATTATTTATTTTATTATTGGAGTCTTTAGATAAATCCTAGTTTTTAGGTGCTAAACCTAGGTTTAAATAAGAATAATTATTAGTATTATATGTATTATTTTTATAATTTTTATATTATAATCCTTTAGGCTTTTCTGACTACTTTTACTTATTGTATAAGTCCTACTAGGCGTTATTAGTCTTAGTATTATTATAATTAGACCTTTTATAACACTTAGTAAGTAATAGTTATTCTTCTTCTTTAGAATAAATCCGGTTATATTTACCTATAATACTATTTATAAGGGTAATCATAGTATATAAATCGGATTTATTCTAAAGGTATTGAGTTATATTAGATATTAACCCTTTAAATATATCATTATTTGAACCGTTTAAAATCTAGGCTAATAATAAAACCTTATATATATCTAATCTAATGGCCTTTAGCTCGTTAGGTATTCTCTTAACTTTACTAAGGTATTCTTCTATATCATTATTACCTTCTATTAGGAAGGTTCATCTTTACCTTTTAAAAAGCTAGGCCTACCTGAGAAAAAAGAACTCTCTTGTTACTATTAATCCCTATATATTAAAAGCTTAAATCTAATTAGTCTTTTAAAGAATTAAGCTAATTAGTCCTAAGTCTAGATAAATATAGGTCTACGTAGCTCTTTTCTATCTATTAGCTCTTATTAGTAGCCCCTATATATATAATAAGGCTCTAGCTAGTAGCTAGTAAGAACGGGCACTTACTAGTATATTTACGCCTTAATTACGATTAATTAGAGTTAGCAATAACTAGACTTAGTAGATAAAACCTTAGAATATAATATAAGGCTGTTATTATTAAGGACTACTTTCAAGCTTTATAAGACCTACTTACTTATTTTCCTTATAAGGTACCTATAGATTCTAAGTGGTATATAAGCTATAAAAATAAAAAGCTACTTATTAGTATAGCTTATAGTATACTTACCTCTTATCCTTTATTATCTCTATTAGTATATATACCTCTAATAAGAGTAGGAGCTAGTAGCTAGTAGGAATAGGTACTTACTAGTATGTTTATACCCTTTTTAAGGTTGGATAGAGTTAGCTATAACTAGACTTAGTAGATAAAACTTTAATATATAAGGATACTATTATTAAGGACTACTTTTAAGCTTTAGAGGCTCTCTTTACTTATTTTCTTGATAAAGTACTTATAGATTTTAAGTAGTATATAAGCTATAAAATTAATAGCTACTCCTTAGTATTACTTATAATATACTTACCTCCTACTTTTTATTATCTATCTTAGTAGATATAGCTCTAATAAGAGCGAGAGGTATACAAAAAACCGCGTATTCAGAGGAGAATACTATATAAGGAGACTGACTGACTATTATACTATTTACTTATCTAGTAATTATCCCTATTATAAATCCTAATAAGAAGATATATTTCTTTAAGTATATAATAAGTACTTAGTAGTATCTTTATACCCTTATTAAAGTTAAATAGAGTTAGCTATAACTAGACTTACTAAATAAAACCTTAAAATATAATATAAGGCCCTTATTATTAAGGACTACCTTTAAGCTTTATAGTACCTACTTATTTATCTTCTTTATAAGGTACCTATAGATTTTAAGTAGTTTATAAGCTAGCCCTTCTTATTAGGTTAGATCTAAGGGCCTAAAGTAGCTTAAAGATATTACTAGAGATATATCGCTTAAGTAGATATAGCTCGCAAGCGCTACTGCTTTATAAAGCACTTATAGATTCTAAGTAGTATATAAGCTATAAAAATAAAAAGCTACTTATTGGTATAGTCTATAGTATACTTACCTCCTATCTCTTATTATCTCTATTACTATATATACCTCTAATAAGACCGGGAGGTATATATAAGACTATATATTAAGAGGAGACTACTTAATAAGGAGACTACTATACTATTTACTTATAATAAATACTAAATATTATAGTTAATATCCTACTAGAAGAGCTATATATTTCCTTTAATACTATAGTTTTATTTAGTCTTTTCTCTACCTTATATTCTATTATTTCTATTAAGTTATTTCCTCCCCCTATACCCCTTCATACCTTTACCTAATAATATATATTAAAAACGCGCTATAAGTACCTATAGCTTATTCTACTTACCCTAGCTATTTTTTCTCTATAAACTCCTCTTCTTATTCTATTCCTTTATATAGCACCTAGTATCTAGTAGTTAACTATATTATAAAGCCTAATAAAAAGATCACTTCTTTAAATAGAAAATAAGACTTTATATAGACCTTAAAGCTATAATTAGTCTTAATTTCTATAATTACTATTTAGTAGTATTAAAGATTAAATTATTAAATGGGAGGCATTAAAGTATTGTAATTAGCTATCTAATACTAGGGAGCGCTAGCTATAGCTAGCTCTAAGGAGAGACCTTCCGTTAGTAAGGTTTCGCTATATATAGAATAAGTCTAATTAGGAGTACTATGTATTCTATTTTCTATATTTTAATATCTACTACTATTAGTAATAATACTTATAAGTTACTATTAATACTACTAGAGCTCTAACTCCTATAATTAATAATATTAAGAGCTTAACCTAACAAGCTATATTTTATAATAGTAATACTATAAGGTTTTAAGAACCATATAATATAATAATAATATTGCTTTAAAATAAGAATTTCTAACTAATAGAATAAATCTAATAAACTCTAGCTACTAGAGATAAGTACTTAGAGTTAGAACCTTATAATAAGAGCTTTAGAATACTTTAAGGATTTCTTACTTAAATTAAAGCTTTTTTTTTAGTTTTATAAGGTATTTTTCTCTAATAAAGCTATTAAGGTTTATTAAGTTACCTAATTCCTTAGGGAAGATATTCTAGCTTAATTTGAACTCCTAATGAGGAATTAAGTAGAAAATAACTATAGTATATAAGGTATAAAAACTAAGAAGGTATTTAAATACTTTTTAGAATTTAAGAAAAAACCTAAAGAAACCCCCTAGAGATTATACTAAAGAATATAGTTGAAGTAAAATCTTATTACTTTTATTTAGAAACGATTTACTTATAAGTATACTTTGAAGCCCTTATAGCTAAGTTCTATAAGATATTAAGAATAGATTAGATTATATTATTTAATTCAATAAATTCTGTTTATATATAGATATAGCTATTTAGACTAATAAATAAAGTTTAATATTTTAAAATAGCTTTAGAAAACCCTTTTTTATCTCTATTAAACGTAAGAACTTTATAATATATTTGCTTAAGGGTTTAGAAGAACTACTTTTGTTAACTCTAATATATCTATTATAGCTATTAGCCTTATTAATAATAGTTTTACTACTAATAAGGTTAATAGCTTTACCTATATAACTTATATAGAGATAGCTTCATAAAGCTTTTAGCTATAAAAAAGCTTATCTTAGTTATATACTTACAATATTACTACTTATACTTAGCTTTAAGCTTATTTCTTACCTTATAAATAAACTACTTAGATTTCTTTATAATATATTTTATTTTACTTAATCTATAAGATCTTTTCCTATAAAGCTTTACCTGAAGTATACTATAAAACACTAAGATTAATATTGAGTATAAGGCTAGGCTTATAATATTTTCATTTATATCTCTAAGATAGTTTTTAAATAGGTTTATAAGAAGTTAAAAAAGTAATACTAATATTTAAATAATATCTACTTTAATAGAAATAGCTATATACACTATTAATCTAAATATCTCTTAGAAAGTTTTAATATCTTTAAGTATTGATTATTTCAAGTTCTACCTAAGTTTCATAGCTACTTATTTCTTCATTTTATGCTCTCTTCTAATTCCCTTAATAATCTTATAAGCTTCGTTATTATTATTCTTATAAAAGAGGATTAAAAGTTCCTAGTATAGAAAATAGTTATAATATGTTAGTTAATAGTTTAAAAGACGTAGAAGTTCTTTTTTTAGCTTTATAAATTGAATTTCTTTGAAATTTAAGTTAAAACTTCTTATATTAGAGGAGTATAATATATTTTAGCTTATATAAAGCTTTATTTAGTTTCATAATATACCTAATAAGCAATTTAAAGTATTTTATAAATCTTTTAAGATGTTAAAATATCTTATAAGTAATTACTGATTATTTTTTTTTAATAATTAAAAGTATATTGATATTAATAAATTAAAATATGTTAAAATTAAGTTATATACTAATTACTATTAAAACTTAAGTAGTATATAATATAAGTGTTATAATATAAATACTTTTAAGATCTCTTAGTTAGAGGTCCCCTTTTATAATGCCTAAGGGTTTTATATCTATAGAATATTTATATATATCTAGTATATAAATAAAGCTAAGAAATTTGGTACTTTTTATACTTTGAAATTTAGAACCGTCCTAAATCGTTTATAATATTTAGCAAAAGAATAATTTTTAAAGCTTTTAGGGAGGCTTTATAATATTAGTTTAAGTTTTTAAAAGCAATAATAATTATAAGTAGTAGATTTTATTATATTATAAAAGGATCTTATAAAGTAGCTTCAATATTTTTTTTTCAAACTTAGCCTTTATTACTTTAAAACATAAATAATATAAACTTTTATTTTCTTTTATAGCTTTTTATTCCAAATAAAAAAGAAATAATAATAAAGTAATTTTAATTTTACTTATTAAATATTATAACTTCTCTTATTAAATCAATAAAGTTACCTATATATATAATAAAACTATTCTCTAAATTATTCGAGATATGACCTCTTTTATTGAAGTAAGTTAAAAAACATATTTCCTTCATATAAGAATACTTTTACAAAAGCATATATAAAAGAGGTAATGTTATTAAGAGTAGGGGTAGTATTTATTATAATAAAAGGGGGAAACGTTTCATTTATTAATTATTATAATAAGTAATTAACTATAAAAACCTTATTATAAAGTTAGTTATTACAGCTTTACTTTATTTACTTTAGATATTTTAGATGTAGAGTATTATTATAATTATAGTTTATAGATTTATTACAGGCTATTAGTTTCTATTACTTTCGTTTTAAATCTTAACTTGATATTGGCTTTATTAATAATAACTATATTATTAACTTTAGGGAATTAACATTCTATTACTATATACTTTTTTATATCACTATCTTCATATATAGTTCTTACTCTTTTTAGCTAATCATAGGAATTACTACAATAGGTAATTTATCTAATTATACTTTTTATTCTAATTTAATAAAATTATAGCTACTTCTTTCTTTTTATTATATTAATATGTAATGAATAGTAATAAGGCTACTTATTAAGTTATTAGGTATAGTTTTACTAGTTATACTAGTATAACTAATATTAGCCCTATATATCTTTTATAGCGCTAGTTATATTAAGTTCTCCTTAAATTCTTCCTAGGGGGTACTTAGTAGGGACTTAGTAATTTCTCTTAGAACTTTCTTATAGTCTAGGAGGTTTTTCTTATATATCCTTAGGTTTAGATTAAATTTTAAGAAGAAATAAGTTCTCTTAAGAGCTATTTATATCTTTTAGTTTAAAGGTTTTTTATATTCTCTAATAAAAACTTAATTCTACTTATAGTTTCTAAATCCTATTAAACGTCTAAAATAATATTGTAGTAACACTCTTGAAATATCTATTTTTTAAAAAGCTTTAGAGTTTATCTGAGAGATATATTTATTCTTAAGTATTAATTTAGAAGTTAAAATAACTATTCAGGAATATAAAGCTAGTATTAAATCTTTATAAGTATAATGTCTCTATTTTTATGCCTAAAAGTAACCCTTTTATTATAATCCACTTATTAATGGTAAAACTATTCTTATTTAAGAAATTTAGGTTCATAAACAATTAAAGGTAAGGGTAATCTCTATCTTTTCTCTATTATAGCTTTTATAACTATAAGATCTAAACCTTTTTGAATTTTTAGTTTTAAGTAAAACTTATTTATATATTAAAACATCTCTTAAATAATTGCTTTTTAACTTAAGTAAGGGAGTTTTAGTTTATTAGTATATAAGAAAATACTTATTGGTATTGATATATCTTATAGCTTGAATAGGAGTTTTCCTAAAGTTTAATATTAATATACTTTGTATAATTACTTTTTTACTTACTTTATTTCTACTTCTTCTAATAGGTTTATTTATATAAAAAGGGAGAAGTTTAATACTAATTATTCTCTTAAGCTTAATATTGATATTTAGTTATTTTTAGATTATAATAATAGGTCTATTAATATGATATTTAACTTTATATGTAAAGAGCTTCATAGAAGAGTATGTAGTTGAAGTAATATTATTAGGCGTAGAAATATTATCTAATACAGCAAAAGGAGGAAACTATTTGTTTTGTTTATCATTACAATAAAATTACTTGTAATTAAGAATTACTATTTATAACTAGTATAAATAGTTATTAATAATATAAACGAAAACATACTAATAATAAGGATGATAAGTAGTAGTAGTTAAAAAGATCAAAGTGTTAAATTACTTACTTCCTTAGAATTAGTTCCAAGTAGAAATCTAAGAAACTACTAAGTCTTAACTAAGTACCCCCAAAAAGAAGAGTTTCAGTAAAACTAAATATAACTAGCGCTATAAAAGAAATTAGGCCTAATATTGACGACACTAGTAGAACTAGTAAACCTATACCTAATAATTAAATAAGTAGCCTTATACCTATTAATCACATATTAATATAACTAAAAAGAAGAAAGTAAGCATAATTTTATCTAATTAGAATAAAAAGTACAATCAAACAAATTACTTATTATAGTAATTCCTACAATTAGTTAAAAATAGTAAAAACTATATATCAAGTTAGTTACTATAAAAAGTATATATTAACGCAATATATATTCCCTAAAGTCAAAAATACAGTTATGAATAACTAAAGTTAATATTCAGTTAAGATTTAAAACTAAAACAACAGAAACTAATAATCTATAACTAATCAATAAACTATAACTATAATAATACTACAAATCTAGAATATCTAAATTAGATAAAATAAAGCCATAATAATTAACTTTATAGTAAGGTTTTTATAGTTAATTACCTATTATAGTAATTACTTAATTAAGTAAAGGTTTATGAGGAAACAATATATTATATACACAACAGATTTTTCTACTTAAAACAGATTTTAAAGAAATGAATAATTTAACAGTTTACTCTAATTCACTACTACTACCTATTATTATCACTATTACTATTACTATTACTTCTTTTATATTATTAATAACTATTTATACTAGTTATTAATAGTTATTCTTAGTTACGAAAAATCTTATTATAATAATAAACAAAATAAACAATTTCCCCCTTTTACTATATTATATAATATTACTACTCCCAATAATATTTCCTCAATTATATATTCTTTTATAAAAAAGTCTATTATATATAAAGTATACTTCTTTTCCTAAACTTTAACTTAATTAAGTAACTACTATAATAATCTATAAAGTATAAAAACCTTAACATAGAGCTAGTTATTATAGCTCTATCTTCTCTAATTTAGATATTCTAGATCTATAGTATTATTATAGGTATAGATTCTAAATTTATTATAAGTTATTTATTTTTATTATTTAAGTTTAAATATTAACTTAATGTTAACTTTATTGATAATAACTATATTTTTTAAGTTTAGGGAATTCTTATTCTATAGATACATACTTTTTGGTAGAACTAACTTAATATAGTTTTTATTTTACCAAATTTTAGGAATTACTAAAATAAGGAATTTATTTAATTATACTTTTTATTTAAGTTAGATAAAGTTATAGTTACTTTTTTTCTTTTCATTATATTAATATATAATTAATAAGTATAAAGCTATATTTCTAGATATTAAGGAAATATTTACTAGGTATACTAGTTATACTAGTACTATTAGTATTAGCTCTATATATACTTTATAGTACTAGTTATTTAAGTTTACTTAAGTTCTTTCTTAAAAAGTACTTAATTAAGACTTAATAGTTTCTCTTATAATTTTAATTAATAAGATTTTACTTTTTTAAGAATAGTACAAATAATATTATAAACTTCTATTAAAGCTAGTTAAGAATAGTACTTTTAGTTAGTATAAGTTTAACTCTTATATAATCCTTAAGAGATTATAAAAATTATAAAAACTATATATTAATATTATTACTTATAAACTTTTAATAATGGTAGATTTCACTCTTTTTTAAAATTTCTTAAATTTAAGTTTAAACCTTATAAAGTATTCGTAGAATAATGCTTAGTAGTAATATTTAGGTTTTAGTTATAAAGGTTAAAGCGCTTAATAATTAGATAAATAGTTTTATAGATTAATAATTATATAATTCTCTCTAATAATAAGTTTAATAGCTAACTAACCTTTATAAATTATTTCTAAGTAATCTTATTTTTATTTAGAAAAGTAAATAAAGCTTTATTTATAATCACTAAATTTAAAATATTATAATAAAAAATATTTTTTTACGTAATTTAGAAGTATTCAAAGTATCTAAGTTAAAAGTAATAGATAGTTTATATATTGAGATATTTATAAGTAAAATAATGGTTTTATATATCATTTTTAAACTCTTAAACTAAGTTGTATTTATAAGTTTCTAATTAATATTTATTTGTAGTTTATTTTAAATTTATTTTAGAAACTACTATTTGATTTTTTACTTATTTTGAGCTTTTAAAATAGAAATCATTTATTATATTTAAAACTTAAAGTTATTGGAAAATTAAAAGCTTATTTATCTTATATTATAGTTTTAGATTTTATTCAAGTTATTATCTAAACCTATATATAAACTTAGATCTAGTCTAACTATTATGACGGCAGGTATACGAATAATAGCTAACGTATAATAGGTGCTAGCCTAGTTTAATTAATACTGAGATGTAGAAGGAAAAAGTCAGAAGTGGGGGCGCGGGCGCGCGAGGGCTCTATAGGCGCGCCTAGCGCGCTTACTATAGGTCACGTGCCTGGGTAGGTGACGCGCTGTGAGACAGGCCTAGCGCTAGTGCTATAACAATACCTCCCCCTTCTCTATAGGTTTCTATCTATAGAAACTACCTATTATATATATAAAAGTAAAGTAAAATCCCCTACCCTATAAACCTTTCTTCCCCCTCCTATGTATAATAAAATAAGTATATCTACTAGTATTATAGCTAGGAGTAGTAGGCTTAGTATACCCTAGGGTAGCTAGCTAGTTGTAAGATCTATACGTATAGAGCCTATAGTTATTATATCTTATTACTATTATTATTATTTTATAGGTATTAGGCCTCTATAGCTATATTATTATTATCTTATATAGGGGGTTCGTTATTTATAGTAGTAATATCTAGCTATAACTATAAGTTCTTTAGTAGGCCTTTAGTAGCTAGATATATATTATGAAAGGCCTATATAGCTACTAAAGTATACTTAAAAGCTTATATATTATATTATTCAAGGTTCTTATTATAGCTTAGCTAATTAACGTAGTATAATAGTTTCTATTAGTAGATTTTTAACTAGATAACTTTATTGACTTTAAACTTAAGCCTATTAGTATATTTAATAGGTAGTAGTAGTATAGTATATTACTCTAGTAATAGGTTATTACTAGCTTTCTATAGCTAGCTTAAGTTAAACGTATTATATACCTAATAGCTAAGTGGTAAATTTATAACTTAAGTATGTCTAAGGCTTATTACTTTAATCTAGTATAGTTTATCTTATAGTATTAATAACTTTAATTAGGTTATAGAGTACTAGCTTTTTATTAATACTTAAATTAAGTTATTTATAGTAAGATTATCTAGGTAGTAGCTTTAGTTTACTATGCGTATATACTAGTGCTAGGTAATGGCTATCTAACTTAAAGTAATATACTAAGCGTTATATATTTAGCTAATTATAGCCTAAGCGTCCTTATAGTTTAGCTTATTATAGGTGTTATTAAATTTTGTTATATACTTTTTTTAGTTATAGCTTATTCTTAGTTTATAGCCTTATTTAATCTCAAATAGTAATAAACTTATAGTTTTATTAAGGAGGTAGGCTTAGGTGAAGTTAGCTATAGGTAATAGATTGCTCTAATTATCTATATATTTGTTAACTAAGACCTATAGGTATTACTAAAAGTATTAGTTTATAAGTTCTATTTATCTATCTATCTATAGGTAACCTACTATAGAGAGGCTAATTCTTATGCTAGTAATCTTAAAAAGTTTATTTTAGAAACCTAAGGTAAATTAAGCTTTATAGTCTAATATAATCTTATTAGAGAAGCTAAAATATAGGAATATATAGTAGAAAAATATTCATGCTATATCTCTTATAGTAACTATCTTATAGTAGGGAGTTAATATTAGATACTTAGAAAAATAATAAATTATAACTTAGATAGCGTTAAAGCTATAGTAATCCTTTAGTAAGGCTATAAAGTCTATTATAATAAACTACTAAAGTTATATAGTAATTAGTAGTAGTAGTTTTAGCTCCCCTAGGGTTGCGTCTTTTAGCTATTAGGCTTGCAGTATATATAATAGTTATGAATATATTACTTAATATCCCTAGAAAGACCCTACTAGTAGTATTAGCTTTTAATGATTTTAGTAGTCTTATTCTAGCTTAAGTATACTAGGGGCTACTGCTTATAAACTTCTTATATAATATATATATATATATATATAGGTTTTCCTCTAATAGTACTACTATATATCTATTTATAAATAGCAGCCTTTCCCCCTCCTTAATTAACTAGTACCTTAAGCTTTTATTAACTAGGGTATAGTAAGCTTCAAGGGATAGCGTCTCTAGGTCTTTATTTGGCTGTAGGATGTGTTTAACTAGTAGCTAGCCTTATAGTTTATTTATAGGCTTAAGGGTGCTAACTATAAGCTTTAGGGTAGTAGTTATAGTAGTAAGCATCTATTATAGTTCCTCTAGGACCTCTAGGGATAATATTAAAAGCTTTAGTATAACCTAGGTCTTACTAGTATCTTTAATATCTTTTTAAGTATATAGGTCTTCTACTTTCTATAATAGTGCGTCTATTAGTATGTTTTCTCAGCTTAGTTAGTATTAGATTATAAAGTTATACTTAAATAGTAGGCTTATTTATTAGGCTTATCTTATATTTAGGAGCCTTTTAGTTATGAAGAATAGAAAGGCTTAATAGTTTATAATTATATTGTATACTATAAGATAGATATTAGTTTTATATGCTGTTGCTATAGCAGGGTATTAGTATAAATACAGATAGAAGTATCTATTTCTATACGCGTAAGTATGTTTAGGTTCTAATATTATAAAATAGGTGCTAATAATAGGGTAACCTTTAGGCTTTTAAACCCTTCTTTATAGTTAGTTATCTACTTATAGTTAGTAGTTTTAATTATAAGTTAGTTTAGTAGTTAAGCTGTTTTGCTATAATCCCTAATGAAATGCCTGTAGAAGTTATAAAATCCTAGGAATAACTATATACTTTTAACGTTCTTAAGTAGCTACTACGTTTTAATAACTTCTACTTTTTTAGGGTTAGGCTATAAACCCTCTATAGATATAATAAATCTTGAGTATTTCATTTAGGTAATATTAAACTTATACTTCTTAATATTAGCTTATAATCCTACCATATATAGCTAGTTTAGCACCTTAGTAATATATTTATATTATTCTACGAGGTTATCTTAGTAGATTAAGATATTATCTTTATATACTATATGGAAGTTGTTAGGGTATTCTATTAGAACCTTATTTATGTAGCGCTAGTATATTAATAGGCTGTTATAGAGCCTAATGGGTTATATTCAGTACTTATATATACTAAGTTAGGTCTTAAACGTTATGAGGTCTTTATGCCCTTTAGTAATATAGATCTTATAAAAGGCTTATTTAATATCAAGCTTAGTATAAATCTTAGCCTTATATAGGCGCGTAAGCATGTTCTCTATTAATAGTAATAGGTATTAGTCTTTTTTAGTCTTAGTATTTAGTTAGTAGTAGTTAATATAGAACTATAAGCTCCTATTATATTTATAAATAAAGAGAGTAGGTGAGGCTTAAGGGGTATTACTTATTATGATAAATCCCTTATCTAGGTTATCTTTTAAGTACTCTTAGGTTACTTCTAGTTCTTCTAGTAATTATTTATAGAGTAGTAAGTATAATAACCTATCTTGACTACCTTCTATAAGCTTAATCTTATAGTTATATAGCTAGTATTATGCTAGCTTATTACTAGTAGCTTTACTAAATATGTCTACTTATAGTTATAGTTCTAGTAGTAGTTTCTCTCTAATTAGGCGCTAGGTTTCCTCTATATTATTATATAATAGGTCTTCTATAGTATATACTTCTTAGCTTTCTTACTATTAATTAGCTTATTAAGTTTATATAGTGAGATAATACTAACCTCTATAGCTTTATACCCTATGTAGTACTTAAAGGATAATATATTAATAATTAGATTTAGCGTTAGTTTAATAGGTGTAGCTTTAAATAGCGCAAACTTTTATAGCTATAGTAGGCGCTCCTTATACTAGATAGTTATGCTCTATGAAGTATACTCTATGTTATCTATAGATTCTATAGTATTTTTATACTATATTTATAATAATAGGATAAGCTATTTAAAGATTTTAACTAGCTAGGATGCTATCTTCTTATTATAGGTTACTATATTACTTTAAACGCCTTCTAATAGTGCTCTATATTAAGCTAGTATTTTAGATCTACCTTATTAAGTATAAGTAGATCTTTTACTTACTAAATAATAGTTAATAGAAAATCCCTAAGTAGGGGTATATTATCTAGCTAGCTAAGGTGCTAGTAGCATACGTTTAGGGATATATTATAATATTTAAACTACTTATAGTTAAATATTAAGTTATATTATCTAATATTAAGCTATAGAAGGGGTGTCTTCAAAAGAACCCTATAGTTAATATATAAATTAATAGTCTATACTACGTCTATAGAATCTAATTATTCTCTATTAAATCTAGATATAGGGATAGGCTGTTCTAGTATGCGCTTGGGGGCTTAATAAAAATCCCTTAGTAGCGTTTATAAGCGAAGGTATATAAATCTATATCTATTTGCTCTAGTGTAAAGTAGTATATATATAAGAATGCTATATCTATTATAAGCTATAACTAAATTATCTTAAGAGGCTATCTACCTATTAGGTATTATAAGTTAATAGATAAAAGCGTGAGGTATATATCTTATATGCTATTATTTTCCCCTAGCTAGGAGTCTACTTTAACTAGGGGCTCTAGTTTTCTAAGTTATTCTTAGTAAGTTCTTTAGGCTTATTATAGCTATAGCAGGCATTAGAGGCTTTTAGGGTTTTATACAGCTTAGTATCTATATAGGTTCTAGTTTTATTAGTGCTAGCGCGCGTTCTACTAGTACTAGAGCTAGAACTAGAGCTAGTAGTAGCAGCTAGGTATAATATTAGAGTAGGGGCTGTATAGCTAATACTAGAACAGCCTCTGTTCTTCTTATAGTTAGTGTTTATACTATTAGTAACTTTAGTAAGAAGTTATACTGCTCCTCAGCTAAGTACTAGTTAATAATACCATTTTAGATCTATAGTAGTAACTTATTATAGAATATATAGCGCTAGTAGTCTTTATAAACCTTAGCTTTATAAGCCTTCTAGATGAAAATACTATACTATACCTAGATATTATTATATGAGATAGTAAGCTTATTAAGGTTGTAGCAGGTATCCTTAATATACATAGCGCTAGTATAGTTATTCTTTATCTACTTGATTAGGGCTTTATCGCTCTAAATCTTATTAGAATAGATAAGTAATAGTAATATTAGATTAGTAGTATTACTACTAATATAAGAAGTAATAAAGTCTAACCTCTTACTATTAGGGTACTCTCTTATAGTATTAAGGTATATTCTAATATAGTATAGCTAGAAGTTAAATATAGGGTTCTTATTATTATATCTATCCTAAATACTAATAAAGATAGGAACTTTAGAAAGCTTAAGTAGGGCTAAAGAAGAGGTCTTATTAGATATAGTTAAGATAGGCGTTTCTTTATAGAGATAGTAGTTATTATCCTTAACTAGCTGAAGATAGCATATCAAGGTTATAATTATAGCGTTAGTTATATTTCTTAGGGGCGCTAGCATATTAAAACGATAAGATATATATCTAAGTAAGTAGAATTAGCTATACTTAGGGGAGACGCTAGGGCGTATAGTAAGCTCTATAAATAATTATTTATTAAATGCTTTAAGCTTTATAACCTATGTTTAGAAGGTAGTCTTCTCTATAATAAGGGTGTTAAATTAGTACTAAAAGCTGTTATTCTAGGCCTTAAGAGTAGTAAATTTATATTAGTTACTAGTATTAAATAAGTTTATAAATAACTAAGTAGTATAATCTACCTTTAGCAAAGTTATCTTAGTATTTAAGGCCTTATTCTAGGCTTATAGAGCCCTAATCTCTAATTAAAGGGAAGTTTCTTTAGTACTACCCTCCTAAGAGGTATCTACTATAAACTTATTAAAAATATCTATACAACCCTTAAGCTATACCACTAAGTAGGAAAAACCCTTAATATTATTAGTAACGCTGACATAGTTAGTATATAGCATCTAAACCTATTAGCCTTAAATAGCATACTATTTAATCTAGCTAGTAACGTAAATAAAGAGGTTCTTAAGATCATCCTTTACTTTCTTAAATACTTACTAGTCCTATAGGTACTTATTATTATTACTAAAAAAGTTAGAGTTCTTAATAATAAAGTTACTGCTATTAAACTATTTATATATAACCCTTATATAGTAAAAAGTTATTATACTTAATTAACTTACTAGATATACTACTTTACTAAGGATATTATTAAAGTAGGTATAATTACTAGGATTAGTAGTAAATATAGCTACTTTCTTTAATAAGATTTATCAAAGTAGATAAATATAAACTGTAGCTGTAATCTTAGCTTTTAAAACTATAAAGTAGGATACAGCTATAGTTATCCTATTTATAAAGCTTTATATATTAAAAAGTATTATCTTATTAATTATAGTAAAGCTAGGCTTATGGTTAATATTAATTCTTATATCTTAAGGTATACTTAGGGTAAAGCTTTATATTATAAAGTTTTATAAATTAAGTAGGATAGAATATATTATAAAGGAATTTATATAGTTTATATTAGTAATATTAACTTAAGATTTATAATAAGAAATAAGCTTACGTTTTAATATTAATAGTAGCGTTTTAAGTATATAGCTAAAATAAGCTTTTTATAGCTAACTTTATAAGGCTATCTCTATAAGTTATATAAATAAAGCTATTACTTTTACTAGTAATAAAGCTATTATTAATATCATACTAAGAGCTATAATAGGTAGCCATAGTTAAGTTTAGTATAAGTAGTCACTTTAAGCTTCTAAGTATATATAGTATAATCCTTTTACTAGATAAAGTACTACTTAAAGTATTCTTATTAGATTTATCTACTATAGACCTTCTTATAGGGTAAGCTATAAACCCTCTTTAATATAAAGTAATTATAATATAAAAACTAATATTGATTACTTAAACTATCTCTATATTAATTCTTAAGCTATTTAATCTTATTATACAGTATACTCCCTTTCTTGGCTATTTTAAGTAAAACCTTTGAAATAAATCTAAGAAAAGTTTTTAAATTAATAAAGAAAAGTTTATTTCATCTAAACCTATAATTTTATCAATTTTAGTTTTATCAACTAAGTTACTTAATATAAACTTACGTAGTCTAAGAAACTACTAAGTCTTGACTAAGGACCCTCTAAAAAAGAATTTAAGTAAACTAAATATAACTAGCGCTATAAAAGCTATATAGGGTTAAGATTAATAACACTATTAAAGTTAGTAAACCTATACCTAATAATTAAATAAATAGCCTTATACCTATTAATCACATATTGATATAATAAAAATGAAAGTAACTATAACTTTATCTAATTAAACCAAAAAGTATAATTAAATAAATTACTTATTATAGTAATTCTTATAATTAGATAAAAAGAATAAAAACTATATATGAAGATAGTAGTATAAAAAGGTATATAGTAATAGAATGTTAATTCCCTAAAGTTAATAACATAATTATTATGAATAAAGCTAATATTAAGTTAAGATTTAAACCGAAAATAACAGAAACTATTAACCTATAATAAATCTATAAACTATAACTATAATAATACTATACATCTAAAGTATCTGAATTGAATAAACTAAAGCTATAATAACTGATTTGATAATAAGGTTTTTATAGTTAATTACCTATTATAGTAATTAACTAACTAGGCAATTACTTAATTAAGTAAATTCTATAAGGAAATAATATATTATATGTATAATGGACTTTTCTACCTAGAATAGATTTTAAAAAAGTAAGTAGTTTAATAGTCTTATCTATTTAACTACTACTATTTATTATTACTACTACTACTAGTATTATTTCCTTTATATTAGTAATAACTATTTATACTAGCTATAAATAGTTATTATTACATACGAGGAATTTTCTTATAGTTACTAGCAAAAGGAAAAGTTTCCCCCTTTTAATATAATAAATACTACCCCTACTCTTATTAATATTACCTCTATTATATACGCTTTTATAATACTTTTAGTCCTTTTATATAGTTCTCTTAGTATGAGTTTTTTATTACATATATTAAAAGTAAAGTTCTTATTAGGGTTAGGATTTAGTTAAGTTAAGTTAAGTTAATGAGTTGACTAAGACTAAGCTAGTTAAGTTAAGTTAACTAGGCTGGTTAACTAGTTAACTAGTATATATTTATATAAATATTATATAGTTATTAATAGAAATAGTAAGTATTATTAAATTAATAGTAATAAATAGAGCTTTAAAGTAAGACTATTAATATAATAATATTAATTTTAATAGTTTATGAATAAAAAGAATAATAATATCCGTTAATTATAATAACTTATAACTAAATAGACTCTATAAATAAAATTCTTACTAATTAATCTTCTCCTTCTTCTTCTTTCTTTTCTTCTAAATTATCTAAAAAGATCTCTTCTAATTATTTTAAATTCTTAATTTTCTAGTATTTTCTAGTATTTTAAAAAAAACTAATTCTACTATAGTATTAAAGCTTATTTTCTTTCTATTTTAAGTAGCTATACTACTAGTAATAGAAAAAGCCCTCTCTATAAGAGTAGAAGTAGCTAGAATAGCTAATATAGCATATTTATAACTATTCCTTTTATAGTAAAATAGAAGATTATTCTTTAGTAACTTAATAACCATAATAAATGTAAACAAATATTAATATATATCTATATATATATCAACAAAATAACTTATATCTTATCCTAATAACCTCTTAGCTAAATAAATAATATATTTAGCTTCTATAGTAGTATTACTACTAATATAAAAGTTATTATCAGAGTTTAAATTATAAAACGTACTAGAATCTAATATATCTTTAGATTCGAAAGGACTATGCTTTTCTAATCTAACCCTAAATTAATATATTTATATATAATTAATAGATAAATATATATATATATATATATATACTTATAATTTATATTGTCTTTTTAAGAAATTAATAATATCCTTTTTAATAGTAGGATAATAGTATAAGATCTTATTATTTTTTGAAATAGTAGACTTTAAATCTAGAATCTAGTATTATACTTATAATATAAGATTTATAAATATCCAGATCGAAGAAATCTAGTTTTTAAGGGAAATATTTAATCAACTTAATTGTTCCCTTTTTATACTATTAATTAGAATAATATAATAAGTAACCTATAAGTTAATTTAGTTGGTTTATAATAATAATAATAATAACTACTTATTATTTTTACTAATCTCTCTTTTAAAGTAGTAAACTTGGAGATTGAATTATTTAGCTTTTTACATATAGAATATGTATATATAATAAGCCTATTTTAAAGTTTATATAAAGCTTAGATTATAAGTAAGTATTAAGCTTTCAAAAGACTAAAGAAAAATCGATTCTAAGTTTTTTAGAGCTTTATACTTATTATTAATAATATCAAGTTTTTTAAACTTTAAATTATTAGTATTTCTATAAATATAGTCTAAAGCTAGTTTAAACTTTATAGTAGTATAAATTATTCTATATGTAGAGTTCTACTTAATCTTATAATCTAAAAATAATTAGTATATCTTTATAATAAATTTAATATATAATATAATAGTTACCTACTTATAGAGATAATCTTTTTATTAAAATTAGAAAGTAGCGTATTCATATTTTTAGCTGTATTAATACTTCATAGTAAAAGGTGTTTTATTTCGCTTATATATTGAACTAACATAGCTATACGTCTAACTTATTTTATAAAGTCTATTTATTTAAGTTAGGATTATAAAAGTGGGATGGATGTAATTGCTATAGCAATTACGCCTTATCTTTGCAATACACCCCCTAGATCTTAGAGACTTGTCTACTAGATCTATCCCTCTATAATCGTCTCTACTAGTAGAAAAAATTCCTTTTAGGTCTGCCAGAGACAGGATTCAAACGTAGGCTTTTACTACTTAAAAATAACATAATAACTAGTAGAGTTAAAGGGCTTATAACTATTATAAAAGTAGGATCTATATAATTGCTATAGTAATTACGCCTTATTGTTATAATAGTTAGTAAGTTATATATATTAATATCATATATAATATAATAAAATACTTATTACTAAGTAGATTTTCTTCTAAATCCTTATTTCCTTCTATAGCTAAGTTATTATTAATTATACTAATGTTATTATTAGTATAATTAGATAATTCTTCATCTACAGTAGAATTATATATAAACTCTATAGTATATCCTATACTACTAGATTAATTATATGCGTAATATATCTAACATTATTCTTAAAAAACTTATTATAAGTTTCCTTATAATTAGCTTTAAAGGACGTAATAAAAGTGTTATTATTATGCGTATTACTTTTAGTAAAACTATATATAATTAGTATATATATATAGTTATTAATAATATAATCAACTTACCTAAAGAATTTATTTATTATTAAATTGGGATAGATACTTAAACTATCTATTATATCTTTAAATATATAAAGATTAGTGCAAGCTTTAGTAAGGTCTTTAAATACTAAATAAATATAGTTAATATAATATTATTAATTAAATAAAAAAGATAATTAACATTAACCTATAACTTATGTATAAGCTTTTAATCGCTATTAACATAGCTTATAATAATACTTAAAAAGATATTTTAGGCTTCAGAAATCTTAAGGAAATTCTTCCTAAAGTTTTAATATTTTTTATAATTTCAAAATTAATAAGGGATAGAAATCTACTATAAGTAGAGTCTAATAAAGCCCTTATTTTCTCTTAATTAGCTATAGGAGTAGAACTAACATATATTAGTATTATAAGTATTAGTTATAATTTATGATTATTTACTTACTTACTATAATAATTTAATGTAAAAGAGTACATAATCGAGGAAATATTATTAGGGGTAGTAACATTATGCAATATAGTAAAGGGGGAAAACTATTCGTTTTGTTTATTATTATAATAAAGTTTCCTATAATTAAGAATAACTATTTATAACTAGTTTAAATAGTTATTAATAATATAAAAGAATAATAATAATAGTAGTAGTAATAATAGGTAGTAATAGTTAAATAGATAAAAGTGTTGAATTGCTTGTTTCCTAAAATTCGTTTTAGGTAGAAAAATCTATCGTATATATATTATATTTTTTCCTTGGAAACCTTTACTTATTTGGTTAATTACCTAGTTAGTTAATTACTATAATAGGTAATTAACTATAAAAACCTTACTATAAAGTTAATTATTACGGCTTTATTTTATCTGATTTGGATTTTCTAGATCTGTAGTATTATTATAGTTATAGTTTATAGATTTGTTATGGATTATTTATTTCCGTTGTTTTAGTTTTAGATCTTAACTTAATATTAACTTTTATTAATAATAACTGTATTATTAACTTTAGGCAATTTATATTCTATTAATATAGACTTCTTAGTGTAACTAACTCAATATATAGTTTTTATGTTTTTAGCTAGTCGTAGGAATTACTGTAATAGGTAATTTACTTAATTGCACTTTTTGTTCTGATTAGATAAAGTTATAGTTACTTTCTTCGTTTTCGTTATATTAATATGTAATTAATAGGTATAAGGTTACTTGTCTAGCTATTAGGTATATTTTTACTAGTTATACTAGTGTTGATAGTATTAGCCCTATATCTCTTTTATAGCGCTAGTTATATTTAGTTTTACTTAAATTCTTCTTTATGGGGTACTTAGTTAAGACTTAGTAGTTTACTTTAGATTTAATAAGTCTTTAAAGGAATTAGACTTCATAGTATTAAATAATAAGTTATTTTCTACTATAAAATCTAATATAGTTTTATAAGTATCTTGTTCTTTAAAATTAGAAATAATATTACTTTAAGGTCTCTTATTACTAATAGTAAAAAACGACTTTCTAGTAGGTAATAAACCTATTTCTCTTAATTTAAGTATTAATATATATGTTATTTAAGTAAAAGATGTTAAATTATAACTTATTCAAATAAAAGGTATTATTCTATATAGAAATATACCTACTTTTAGATTGAGTTAACTTGGATTTTTCGTTATAAGCTATAGTTAGATAAGATTGCTTATAATATATAATATCTTATAAAGTTTAAGGTTAAAAAGCTTTTAACTTTAACAACTTAAACTTTATTACACCTAGTAGTAAAATTATTAGTATATATATAACTAAGTTAATAAAAAATAGAATATTTATATATTATATTTAATTTGCATTTCTCTCTCTTTTTCTTTCTTAATAGGTAAAAGAGTCTGTATAAAAACGTTATTTTTAAATATATAAGCTAAAGACTTATTATTAGGCTTTAGTTCATAATCCTCTTTATCATATAAAGAGTCTATAATACCACTACTAGCTATACTACTAGTAGAAATCTTACTAATAGTAGTAGTAGAAGTAGGACTAGAAGGCTAAGAAGAGATAATAAAAGAGTCTATTTCAATATTCGTATAAAAGAATAAATAAGTTTTTTTTTAAAGGTTTAAGTAGTAGTTATAATATAATAGTAGTTATAGTATTTCATTATATAGAAGAAAGAAAGAAAAGGTAGTAAGAAAGGGGAATTAATAGTCTTTTAACACTTTTATAATATTCTAGAGGTTTCTAAGAATTAGTAATATAACTACTAAACTACTACTAATTACTAGTTATTAATTAATAATATAGGAGAATTTATTATTCATTATTAATTACTAATTATTTATTATTAAGCTAGAATTAGTAATTAGATTTAGTAGGAAGCTTTTTAATTAGTAGATAGTTAACCCAGTTAAAGTAGTACTTATTGGTAATCCTAAATTCTAGAAACTTCTAATTACTAACTAGAATTAATAACCTATACTTTTTATTGATAATATATAATATACTATATTAGTAATAAAGTTAGACTTCTAATCTATATTATTAATCCAAAGTACTAATTATTAAGCTAGGGAATATTCTAGAAACCTAGACCTTAAGATATATACTTTTTACTTTCTTTTACTTTCTTACTTCTTAAATTACTTCTTTACTTACTTCCTAAATCACTATAACCTATATATCTAATAAATACTACTATACTACTTATGAGAATACCTTTTTATTATATATATAACCTATATATATTCTTTTATATAAAACCTATTTATATAGTAAGTCTTTATATCTTTATAATTTAATATTTCTAATACTTAATTGTTAGAAATATTCTTTTTTATTATTAATAATAAGGAAAAAGAAGAGAAAGAAACCTTATTAAAGTAAGTCTTTATATAATTAGAACTTTATTAACTTATACTAATATCAATATTATAGATATATAAGGTTTCTTTTTATATGGATTATAATATATAATATAATATTATAACTCTGTGAAGGTAACTATAAGTTCTTTATAGTTAAAAGAAATAGAGCATCTATTAGTCTCTATTATATAGGTCTATATATATATTAAGTATACTTAATATATATATAAATCGTCTTAATATATACTTACTATATACATAGTTAGTCCATATAAATATAACTTATACTCTTTATAGTTGACTAATACTTATTATAATTAATTAGCATAATATAAATTTATTATATTTAATTAATATATAGTATAATTAATAAGCAATTATTATAACAAGTATAATATTTTACTTAATTTATACTAATTTAACTAGTTATTACTAGTCGACTAGCTAGTTAACTAGTACTAGTCTTGTTAAGTTAGTATAGTTACTAGTACTAGGCTAGTTAAGTTACGTTAACTAAATTAGTTAACTTAAGTCTAACTAGACTAGTCTGACTAACTAGTCGACTAAATACTAGGTGACTAGTTTGCTAACCCCAGTTCTAATAAATATACTATATGCTATATAAGAAGATAAAGCTATTACTTCATATTATATAATATACTATATTAATGATTTAGTTAGATTTATAATTTATATTATTAAAATTAAGTATTAATTATTAAGCTATAGAATATTCAGATGTTAAGATCCTAGTTTATATACCTTTTCTCTTTCCTTACCTCTTATATCCTAAATCACTTTTTAAACACTATAATAATTTCTTATAGCTTTTTAATAAAGTAAGTTTATGTATTTCGTAATTTATATATTCATAACTAATAATTAAAAACTTTCCTTTATTATTATTATTAATAAGGAAAAAAAGGGAACAGCTCTTTTTATTCAGATAAGTGTATATATCTTTGTATAATTATGACTTTCTAACTTGAACTAATATTAATATTAATAGATATATATATACTTATTGTTATAAGGTCTTTTTTATATACATTATAATACTTAACATAATATTACTATCAAATAACTCCTTAGTTTTAACTAAGTACCCTATAAAGTAAGAATTTAAGTAAAACTAAGTTTAACTAGCAATATAAGATATATATAGGGCTAGTATTAATAATACTAGTATAACTAGTAAGAATATACCTAAAAATTAAAAAGGTAGCTTTATATATATTAATTATATATTGATATAGTGAGAAAGAAGAAAGTAATTATAATTTAATCTAATTAAATAAAAAGTGTAATTAAATAAACTACCTATTATAGTAATTCCTATAACTAGCTACCAAAAGTATATACTATATACTAAGCTAGTAATACTAAATAGTATATATTTATAGAATTAAAATTTTCTAAACTAAATAATATAGTTATTATTAGTAAAGTTAATATTAAGTTAAGATTTAAAACTAAAGTAGTAGGAACTAATAACTTATAATAAATCTATCAATTATAACTATAATAATACTATAGAACTAGAGCATATTAGATAAATGAAGCTATAATAATTAACTTTATAGTAAGATTTTGAAAGTTAATTACTTACTATAATAACTACTTAATTAAGTAGAGGTTAATAGAGAGAAAAATATATTATATATATAATAGATTTTTCTACTTAGAACTAATTTTCAAGAAGTAAGTAATTTAATACTTTTATCTATATTACTATCACTACTTATCAATACTACTATTATTATTAATATTATTACTTTTATATTAATAGTAACTATTTATCTAGGTATAATAGTTACTCTTAGATATAAGGAATCTTATTATAATAATTAATAAAAAGAAAGTTTCCTCCTTTTATTATAACAAATATTACTACTAGTCTAAATAATATCGCCTCTATTATATATGCTTTTATAAGCGTAAACTAAGGCCTCTAGCTAGCTATTATAGTTTTTACTTAGAACTTATACTATAATAACCTCTAACCTCCCCCTTTAGTGAATAGCCTACTAATTATATAATCTTAGCTTTCGCCTTATTTCCCCTATATATGCTTAAGTATGCTATCTATTAGATAATCTTACTACTTTTATTATGACTTTAATAATAACTTTATAACTTTAACTAAGTTTAGTTACTATAGAAGTAGACTTTCTCTAACCTTCTAACTTATTTACTAACCTATATATATACCTCTATGAGCTTAGCTATCTTTTCTACTACCTATGCTGTATTCTAAATTTATTAGTAATACTTATAATATTTCAGTTAGCTTAGTTAACTTACTAGCTATACTACTTTATTAAGAATATTATTAAAGTAAGTATAAATATTAAAATTAGTAGTAAGTATCTTTATATTATCTTGTAAATAGCTTTCTTAAAGTAAGTAAGTAGCTTTTATACTATTACTATTAAAGTTATGTTCTAAAACTTTAAAATAAGACTTAGCTATAGCTATCTAATCCCTAAAGCTTTATATCTTAAGAAGTATTATTTTACTAATTATTATAAACCTAGCTTTATAGTTATTATCAATCTTAGTACTTTAGAGTACACTTTAAATAAAGCTTAACAGTATAAGATCTTATAAAGTAAGTAGGATAGAATGTATTATAAAACAATCTAAGTAGTTTACTTTCGTAGTGTTAATTTAAAATTAATAGTAAGAAATAAGTTAAAAGCTTAGTATAAGTAGTAATATCTTAAATATATAGCTAAAATAAGCTTTTCTATAGCTAAAAATCTTATAAAGCTATCTCTATATAAGTTATATAAGTGAAGCTATTAACCTTACTAGTAATAAAGCTATTATTAATAAGGTTAATAGCTATAATAGTATAATAAGTTAGGGTAAGTATAAGTAGTTATTCTAGACCTTTAAGTATATATACTATAAAGCTACTAGATTAAGTACTAACTAAAGTGCTTTTGCTACCTTTCCACTTATTATGAAAACCCCTACTAGGTAGGCTTAAAACTTCCTTAATATAGGCGTAAACTAGAAATAGCATAAGAAATAGAAGAGACTAATAGAGATAGAAGCAGCTAGAGGAAGATAGTTAACTTAGCTTATAATAATACTTAAAGTTTAATAGAGGAGTATAGAAATAAAGAAAATATCTAAATAGTTCATAACCTAAAGGTTATTAGTAGAGGGTATGAAAACTAGTCTAGCTTTTATAGTTTATACTAGTTAAATTCTTTAATATAAGGCTAGTAGCCCTTACAAAGTATTATATAAGAGGGATTTTATTTTTTTAAACTTATATTATACTTCATATAGTAGTTCTTTACTTATATACCTATTTTTAGGCATATAAAATACTTTTAGTAGGACTAGAAATAGCTTAATATAGCTATAGTTATATCTAAAGGGTATATTATAGTATTTTAACACTTAGATCTAGCCTTACTTATAGCTTTATAGCTTATATAAGTATACCTAAAGATGTTACCTTTACGCCTCTATATACTCTTTATTTCTAGTAAACTAGTTATTTACCAATACTTATACTTAACCTTATATTATAGTATATAAGAGAATTCTTTTAGAGTATATACGAATAGTACCTCTTATACTATTAACTTTACTAAGAATATTAAAAAAGTCTAATTTAGTAAGTATATAAATAAGGATAGAAATACTACTATTAATAGTTTTAATAAAGCTATAAAAGTATTTAGAAAACTAAAATAATAAGATATAATAGTTTTAACAGAAAGTATATATAATATAGTATTAAAATAAATATAGTAATCTTAACAGGGCTTTTATAATAGAATTAAAAACTAAGCATTTTTTAATATATTACTTATAGTTATAGAAGTATAAATTATTTAGTAATTATATATATAT